>UZAN01041681.1:42411-55904 GCA_900618425.1 Echinostoma caproni
CAGTTAACAGCAATGGAGGTCCAGCTGGATCAGACCACTCAAACGCTTTTTGCGTGATGCATTCCAAAGCATCTAGACTGTTATCTGCGCGCAATCGCAGGTGTTTAATCGGACTGTCCTCGGAACCGGTCAACTCCCATTGTGTGCTTAAAGAGGTTTCCTCATGGAACAAGCGATGAGTCAAACGAGATAGATGTAACAAACGCCGATTACGAGCGCCCCTTTCACTGGGCATTTCCAATTTCTCTAATGCCTTCGTCGCGGCGGTTGCTAGCATTGGTGGCAAAGAAGCTGAGAAACAATAACCTTGACCAGATAACTCCTGATGTCCAACCACATACTTTGTCCCAGCACAAAATCCACCGCAAACCCCAAGCGCATTTTCCAGTGATCCTAGTCGAATAGGGAAAACGAGAGGATAATTTTACCCAGTTGCCAAGAAATTATGAGGATCTAGTATTACACAAATGTGTAACAGGAAAAACAGTAAAGGAAACGTCGATATTAGGGGCGTTAATATCTGATGAATGAGTAAAAGTGGACGACATTTTGGCACAAGGTGATCGCGGATTATCCGTCAATATTTGTATCTAAGCATAACACTTTTCAAAGAGTAGGATGCAAACATATATCTATACAATCAGCAGTTCCCAGTGAAGGCGAAATTAAAAGTATTGATTCTCACCAGAGATCATATCAATGTCCTCAACATCTATCCCAAAATACTCAGTGACTCCCCGACCAGTGGCTCCCAGTACACCGAATGAGTGACTTTCATCAAGAAGAATTCGCACTTTATACTGGTACTTTAGTTTCACAAGTTCCGGTAGAGGACAAATATCTCCGTAGTTTGCATATAAACCTTCCACGACAAGAAATCGGCGAGTTAGCATGGCGCGTTGCGGATCTTCGCGATCTCGAGCTGCTTGATTCAACAGTAATTCTTTCAAATGTTCCATATCATTGTGACGGAAGAAATAAGCTCGACTGCGTGACGCCACAATTCCTTGGAAAGCAGCATGCCCAATCCCCTCGTCAGCGAATATCACATCGGTGCGCTTAGCATAAGATGGGATCGCGCTGGAGAATGTGGCTGCCCCGTAGGAGTAGACAACTGATTTCTCGACCCGCAGAAATTTGGAGATTTTGTCCTCCAGATTCAAATGAACGTCAAAAGTGCCATAGAAGCCACGAGGGCCACAAGCCCCAACACCGTATTCTTTCATTTGACGAACGGCAGCTTCCGAAAGATCCGTATCACCAACGAAGTTCAGAAAATTGAATGACGCAAAATTCAGATGACGTCTAACCGTTTGTTTTGGATGATCACCAGAGGTTGGATGGCTATCAGCAGACTCAAAACTCACGTACCTAGGTGGGAAATGGAGCGAGAACGGAACGGAAACGAATTCAGAGATGATCTACTCGGGAAATAATTAAAATTCATCTAACGTTATAGGAATGATATAAACATCACACAAAGTGTTTAACTGAAAGGCACTGAGGGGAAGACATCGACCAAGAAACGAACGTACCACAACACCTTTTTGCTAAACCAGACATGAACTGAGTGCTATTCGTGAGTAAATAAATTCATATACTTGGATAGAAGTAGACTAGCGGCGACTTATTCTTTATCCCACTACTTTTACCATTTGTGACCACATGAAGTTAAATAATGCATAATTCATTGCTGTTACGCGTTAGCAGTGCATCTATCGAGCGGGCTGAATAAAGTTCACATGCACCTCAGCGACACCACTTCGACCTGCATTTTGTGGGTTTCTAATATGAGCGGGAAAAGATCCAAAAATGTATCCTAGAGGTTTACTAAAGAGAGGAGTGTACACTAATATGTACTTTGTTTAGACTGAAAAGAGTATGCATTGTTTGTCTCCCATGAAAAACACCATCTACGGCAGAACGTAAAGTTAAATGGGTTAAGCAAGGGAGAGCAACATGAGAATGGATGGTCAAGTCGATTCACGAATACTCTAGCGTATGACAATCGATGGCTCAGTGTTGCACACCCATATATGATCGAGTAGAGCACAATAAGCCGTTTCGCCATCAATGCAACCGTTTTGTTTTTAACGTCGTTTTGTCAGATGTTATATGTACCTTTCGTTTAGAAAACAGAAATCAGACAAATGCTAACACAGCGTCCAAAGGGCGTATGATCTAATGAACTTAATAAACGCCCCCAATTGATTACGGTTTTCGCACACCACCCCGCTGTCTGGAGGGTAAAGTTTTGGCTAGTCAACGGCTTCGATCGTGGAAAATTCACATGCCTTGGCTTGGGTAACCTGGTGGTATCGCGTCCACAAAGAAACCAAGGGACAGTTCCTTTTTATAAAGAACAGTGTACTGTGATTTGTAGGTAACGGTTTGGACTCAGACGGATATGGCTATATATATATATATATAGTGTCAGAAAATACATACTTACTTGGAGATAGGTCCTGTAGCACAGCGATCGAATTGTTGCAATAAATTTTTCGGTGCAACCCAATCCTTGGGGACAAGATCGTCTGGGGTCCATTCCCTGATAAGTTGTGCCTTTTCTGCGGGGGTTAGTTGAATGGTATCGTTGATGCGATATCGCCGCTTAAAAAGCAACCAAATTATGCCCAGGATAAGGAACAGTTCAAAATATAAATGATACAAGGGAGCCCGTAACGCGCTATGAATTAAACGAGCCCATGTGTACTCAGAATCCGGGCCAATGTGTGCGAGTACCGAACTGATAACCTTGAGCACCATCACAAACGATAATTCAATCGAATGAAAGTCCGCAGAATAACCGCTAAAGGATGAACAGACAAAAACAAAAATGACAGTTTAGTTGTTCTAATGAATAAAATTCAATCTTTCACTTTCTAATTTGTTCAGTTAAACAAATGAAACACTAAAATAGTTTTCACAAACAAAATAACACAGTAGGCATGGCAATACAAAACCACAACAGTCATAAAAATTACACAGACAAGCGTACGATAGCATGATCGATTATGGCCGTCGTCATCAAACAATTTAAGTCGCTGTCACTAATGCGCTCCGAGTTCATGTCCTCTACCTCCACCTTGAGGTTGATTTGTGACCAATCACCACTCAACGCTCGAGGGCTTGAAAATTTCAGTTACTATGACCTTACAGCAAGAACATGCCACAGATTTCAACAACCCACAGCAGTCTGCTTCATCGATTTTCGTAAGGCATTCAATTATATTGATCGGTAATCTAGAAAAAAAAATCTACCTCAAGAAATAAATGGTCTTCGCAATATTACGTGCTGCTTTATTCTAGGACTGCGAAACTTTACCACCGAGATTCGAAGACTGTCGATTATAATTCTTCGATCGCTGGTTGTCATGTTGTGATAGTAGGTGGTACATAGAGAGCCCCGGCTAGCGAACGAACCAAGAATGGGGCCCATTCGACCAGACGCGCAGACGTAGCGGCTGGAAGTACTTCGTGAGACAATGTTGGCTACCACCCGAAAAGAACGAATCGACAATTACAGCCCGACAGACAATCCGCAGCTAACGGGGAAGATATCCACCGAATGCCACAGCGTCGGAGCTGTCGATCAACATATCTCGCACCACGATTGGGCCAAACCAATCGGAACGGCACGCGGAAGAAGAGGCGACGTACGGGTCAAGTGCGGACGAAAACCAACAGGGATTGATCAACAGAAAGAGGTATGAATTAACCTGCCGCGCGGTTAAGAGTTGAATGTATCTAAGTGAGCACGTAAACCAGTTGTTTTTGAATTGGATCAATAAACGTTTTCACAGCCAACTCGCCTTCTCGCTACAATGTTAAAATCATGTGGTTTTTACATTATTTTGTACTCGTTCCTCTAAAATTTCCCCTCATTCTTTTCAGCTCCTGTCGTCCAGTTGAATAAAGCCTAGATATTTTGCCTTTATTTGCTCTCTCTTCAACACTTTTGCGAATCATGTTGAGAATCAGATGGAAGGATCCGCTATCACACGAAGCGGTCAGAAACCGGTGTTTTAATCTCATGCGGCTAAGCATGAACATACAACGGCGACGACGGCAATGGTTTGAACAAACACTAGATAAATTTGGCAGCGATCTGACCACAGCTGCCTTGTTATCGTTTCTCTCTTCAAACTGGTGTTGTCTACAGCTGAAAACCTGGCTATACACTGTATGTAAGGGGGCAGAACACCTCGGTCATTGATAGTGAGTGTCAGATTGGATCACAATCTGCGCAGATCTTTCTGCCGACGGTCGAGCGTGGGCAGTTGTAATTATGGATATCGATGCAGCCGGTTTAAATTCTCCCGGGAGTCAGTCGCGGTAAAATAAAAAGCAAGTTTACAGCAGATTCCCGTGGCTTCCGGGTCTACTCCAGTTGTGCAAAACACAAATGTCCTACTAAAGGGGAAAGTTTTAAATCATTAGTCTGAAACATGACTCAGTTAAAGAGTTGAATCCGGCAACTGACTTTCAAAAAAAGTTTAATTGTATATAAAGGGACTATTGATAAAGTGCCGTGGAAGTTTGAGCAAATTCAGCCATTACGAGGATAACATTTTAATATGTAATCACAAGTGAATGCTGCCTAGTGGGAGGACAGAAAATTAATGTATGGAGAAACTGCCCTATAAATATTCTCCCAGGATACAGAAGTCAGAAACGAGTTTGCACGATGTATCCATGGCCATCTCGTTGCATCTGTACACATGTATACTGCAGTCAAAGGGTTTTTTTATTGTCAGTTAAGTAATTACCGTGAGATGAAGACAAGATAGTTAATCACAAAGGACAACACGACACAATAACACAAAGAACGGGAGAGGGTAGGGGTTAACCACCAAAGCAAAGCTAATGTGACTAACCATTAACGTTGTCTGCATAGATCGGGTTTGAGAGTATGAATGGTTAGCGCCTCGGCGAATTTCAGTAACTTTGTGGTTGTTGTGTTTTACATGGCTTGAAATGCGTGGGTTGGAGTGATACCATGCTTTGTCGAATAAGTGTTGTATTATCGAAGATCAAAGTCTTTTCTGCTCATTTAAGTCTGACAATACTCTAGACGATGCAAGTGAATTGAACAAGAAAATCTGTGCGGAACGGAAAACTCTAACTCAAACGAACCTTATAGAAGAATTAATGGCGAAATGTTTGCACCCAAAGGAAACACACCACAGATGTACGGTTTACCGAAGCTGCATAAAGAAGGCGTCCCATTACGACTCATTCCAAGCATGATCAATTCACCCTAACATGCATTAGCGAAGTGGTCAAGTAAAGTTCTGGTACCGGTAAGAGATTCTGTTGCTCGATAACACAATATTTATTCGACAAAGCATGGTATCACTCCAACCCACGCATTTCAAGCCATGTAAAACACAACAACCACAAAGTTACTGAANCTAACCATTCATACTCTCAAACCCGATCTATGCAGACAACGTTAATGGTTAGTCACATTAGCTTTGCTTTGGTGGTTAACCCCTACCCTCTCCCGTTCTTTGTGTTATTGTGTCGTGTTGTCCTTTGTGATTAACTATCTTGTCTTCATCTCACGGTAATTACTTAACTGACAATAAAAAACCCTTTGACTGCAGTATACATGTGTACAGATGCAACGAGATGGCCATGGATACATCGTGCAAACTCATTTTTCTAACTGCTATATTCAAATTTGTGGCGGGAAAATAGTGTTTTCAGTTTCTAAAACATCATTTCCCCGGGAGTTCTGATGGACCAATCGCGATCGGCCAAGATCAAAGCAGAGGTGGAGGCGCTTGCGACCTAGACTTACCAGAAGCCTCAAGAGCGATCGAAAAAGCTGGTCAGCAAAAGTTGCCTCCAAAAACCTGAGTAGGGTCTGGGCGGGTGTCTAGGTTTGTGACTGGTCATCCTTTCCCTTACATCTTATGAAAGGCTCCTTAAGACCAAGCGTATCAAGTAGCTTTTTCTGAGGAAGCCCTACTCACTGCCTTCTCGTGGCGAAGGTTTTATTACACAAAAGTGCAGAATAATCACGACCGTGCTGTCCATTATATAGCGCAGGGTAGGTAGTGGTAAGTGGGCTACTGCTCAAATAACCCAACCTTTGTTTAACTCTTTGTCTTCCGTACCAAGTGCTCTCCATTTGTCCCTTCTTCCGACCGGCAATAGTCCCTCAAGAAAATTGCATGTCGCTCGCCAAAGGTAGTTGCCAAATAGCACTGTAGGCAATGTACCACGAAAAGGTTTGCAGATTATAAATCCTCGCCAACCACTGAATCTGGGGGTTTTCAACGTGAGGACCCTGGTGCAGGAAGGTCAACAAGCTTGTCTAGCGTGCACGACTGAACCTTTGATGATCGATATTTTCTGCGTGTCGGAGACTAGAGTTTAGGACCCTACTACTATAGGCCACTTGGGTGCCCCAGATTTGTCGTCGAGATACGTTCTTCGCACATCAGGCGACGATGAAGCTCGTTCAGTAGGTCAGCGCCGGGTAGGTATTTCGCTCAGTAACAGAGCTCTTATCAATTGGATCCCCGTCAACGGTTGTTTGTGCAATGCGTCTCCAGAGACCTCCAAAAGCCGAAGTATGATTGGGGGTGGGTGTCTAGGGATGCCGCTGGTCACCTTTCTCTTGCACCTCGCGAAATGCTCCCATACGACCAAGCGTCTCGAATAGCCTCTGCTGAGCAAGCCCTAATCACTGCCTTCTCGTGGCGGAGGTGTTCTCCCACCAAAGTGAGAGGATGAAAAGCCGACATCCGGGGCTATAACCGGGTTGGTGGACCACTGGTAGTTCACCTAGGGGAGTTGGCCAAAAACCCTGATTCCAAACCAACCATGAGGAGGCGTACGAACCACACCCACACCTTTTCGGTTGTGGCAGTGGTCACCGGCTCGATTGGGCACCGAGGTGTATTGCGCGCCTTGGACGTTTGATCCCGTCCAAAGGGTGTATGGTCCGATGAACTGGATTACTGTTTTAACACACCGCGCCGCTGCCTTGCGGGTCAGACTTTGCCTAGCCGAAGGCTCCGGTTGTGGAATGCTCAAGAAAAGTAACCTGTCTTGGCCTAGGCAACCTGGCCGTATTCAGCCCACATGCAAATCATGGAACGTTTTTTCTTCCAATAAAGGTTATTGTACCATGATTTGTTTGACACAGTCTGGATTCAGACGTGTGTGAACACATATAATATGCGTCTCCAGGGATATATCAGGGTCCCGAAGGGAGGCAACACTAAAAGGTGTTTGTTCATCATATCAACATGCGCACCGGCCAATTGCAGTTCTGATACACAAAAGGACGGTTTCTACGATGAACTCATCGATCTCATGCGGCTGAGTCGAAGCTCCGATCTAGTTGTACTTGCAGGTGACTTTAACGCGCACGCTGGAAAACTGCGAGCATCAGAAGCTTCCTTAGGTGGTAGTTGTACTTTACTCTGCCAACGAACAGATAATGATGATCGACTTCTTTATTTCTGATCATCATCTGTTCCTATCTAGTACCAAGTTCCGACACAGCTCTCGACGGAACAACGTGGTTCTCCAATTCAGCTGGTACACTTACTCAAATCGACTACATAGCAGTAAGTTACTATTGGCTTGGCTCAGTGCAAAATTGCAGATCCTATTGGACTACCTGCGTTGAGTCTGGCCTCGCAGTAGCTTTAATGCAGTTCACTCTCCGACTGACTAACCGGCGACTTTACCAGCCTGTCTGTCCCGACAGTTCGTGCACGCTACGAATCAGAGCAAGTGCGTGAGCTAAGCGCGCTTAAACGTGATGATATAGATGAACAGTGGGATTGGAATAGTCAAGCAATGCATGCCGCAGCGAATGCTACTTGTGGGTCTGTGCCTCAAGCCCATTAGAGGCATTGGATAGCTCATGGGTCGGTAGCCCTGGTGGATAAAAAAAACGACAAAATCCCGACCGGCCAGGATCAACAGAAAATTAGGTGACATATACAACGTCAGCTCACAAAGAGCCTCAAGGATGATAGCGAGAACTGGTGGGCAACAATCGCTAGTAAAATAGAAGTAGCAGCTGTATCAGGGAACAGTCAAAGTTCAGTACTTACAACCATTAGCCATGCACTTTCCTGCGCCGGTCTTAGTTGCTGTCTTCTGGTTGCCCATTTGTATAAAACAGCAGAATGATGATTAGAATCTTGAGAGCAGATTCAAGCGGAAGATAGCACATTTTCATAGACTGAAGTTACAAGAATAATGAGTAGATGCATGAGCGCCATTGGTTGCGACACCCAGCCATATCGCTCTCTCTAACCACCGGTGACCATGATCTCTGGGTCCCCAGAAAGGGAGCCCAAAGAGACCTATGACCAGTTTTCAGGTCAGTGTTTTCATACCCTTATGCCAGGTCTTAGTTTGACCACCCTTCATTTTTTTCCAACCGCTACCTGTCTCGCNTGTCTCGCCAAGCATCGCTCGCCGTGGCAATCTATCTGGTGACATGCGTAACACATGCACCAACCAGCGTAATATATGCAGGTTGACTACCTGTTCCAGTGGACGACCGCGATTACCTAAAACTCTACGCCTAACCTCAGCATTGCTGGTCCGGTTTCCCCACCAGACTGGTGCAATGCAACGNGTAGACAGCGGTGTTCGAACACCGACAGCCTATTTTTATCCTGTTCCCGTAATGGCCAAGTCTCTGCGCCGTAAAGCAGAACTGGTCGAACTGCTGCAGCATATACTCGACCCTTCCCAGACAACACGATGTCGCGACGGTGCCACAGATGTCTCAGGTTGGCAAATGCCAACCGGGCATTCTGTATGCGCGCCGAAGCTTCATCTGTGATGCGTCCGCCAGGTGAGATATAGCTGCCCAGGTAGCAAAACGTGTCTACTTCCCCTGCTACTTCTCCGGTCAGGGCGAGGTTGGGGATTGAGCCACCAGGGTGGTTTGTTTTAGGGGAGCGAATTCATTCTGCAGGAGCAAGATATTTGCCTTGATCCGGCCCCAATGCTGGTCAATGGAGTCGTTTTCGTGGAAAGGAGCCCACACCAGCTCCACACCTCGGGCCTTCAGCTTTGTCGCATCTATCGTCCAGTAGTTCCTGGACAAACCCAGCATTACTCGTACGATGCATGAGACTTATTGCGGTGGCGAGAATGACGTGGTCACTTTTACCCAGCTGTGGATGAAGGGTGATGTTTTTTTAAATCCATCTCCCTCGTCATACTTGGCAGTCTTGAAGTAGTTCACGGGTTCGAGGCTGAGCCAAGGGGTACCGGATTTTGGTTTGTCGGTTTTCGATTGATGGTTAATGCCCGCTGACGAGAATTTGATAGCGAGGCCCGTTAGTGAGGAGGATTCAACGGGGATTTAGGTAACTGAAACTAGGAACCTGAAAGAGAAGAGGGCAGAGGAGGGGTGCAGTACCTGCTTGCAGTGCACAAATATGCGCATCTGAATAGTGAACACATTTTTATATGCATATAAGTAAAATTTACATAATGCACGCATAGAAATACGAAGGAAATTTATGACACTTTGTTTTCAAAACGTTTTTCTTTTTTATATTTTCGTTTTGTTTTTCTTTTCTGCATGTACAAAAATACACAACATCAACAAAAATTATGACTCAATGCAGTTGCGATAAATGCATTTAAAACGAGAACGCAGTGGATGGAGAGATAGATGCACAGATCGAGAGGGAGCAACTAATGGGAGTTGGTGGTAGCGTGTTTAAGACCAAGGAAGATATCGAGCTTGTGTTTCGGTATCCTCTTTGAAGGCGCGTCAATAACCTCCTGCAGAAGACTGTTCCATAATGGAATGACTCTATGGGTAAAGAACCAGTGACGAATTCAGGTGCGGCACCGAGGCTTAAACAGGTTTTTGTTGTGACCACGAAGAGTATCTAATCTGCATAGGGTGAAAAACTGGTTAGCCGTGTCCGTAGAGGATAAATGGTAAAAAAGACAAAGGTTCGCTCGAATGCAGTGGGTGTTTAGGGGTAAAGATTGAGTGTGGTGGATGGGTTATGAGACATGGAAGAGACCTAAGACCAGCTTTGTAGCTGCTCGCTGAACTCCTTCGAGGGATTTACGATCATCCAAAAGCCCAGAGCACGCGATTTGGGCTCCGTATTCTAAAAGCGGTCTTAAAAGTGCCATATAAGAGCCGAAAATCTTTTATATCAAAGCGAGGAAAGGAGCGCTTGATAAAACTGAGAATCCCAAAAGACATTTTTAGGGCTTTTTGGTGGTGGCAAAAAAGATGGTAAGTTGGATTACCAGAAACCAAGGATGTTATGCTGGTTGATAGTCTGAAGTTGGGATGTGTTGCACAAATTGAAGGTGTGCGCACAGCCCCTGCTAAAGGAGGTACTTACACATTTGTCATCTAGAACACAATTTCAGGCGAACGATTGTTTTCAATAACTCATAATCATGCTATTACAGTTTGTATGGGGGACAAATCCTAGGGTTTGGGAGGAGAACAATGAAATGTGTATGCATTTGTCATTATTTATTGCTAACCTCCAGTCTGATGAGCATGCTCTGGTGACATCCGTGGCTGCCACCTCGAGGTAAATCGATGCTAATAACCTCGCACGAGTATAGGGCTGTTCCCATAATCAAATCTATAACAAAGTTAAATAGAAATGGAGAGAGAGCAACCCTGTCGAACATCACTTTCCGTAGTGAACTCGGGTGAAAAAGTGTCGTAAGCTCCGACTCGGCTTCGGCTATCATTATAAAGGAATCGTAATATTGAAATAAACTTCTCGGGCACACCTTTCAGGGAAAGGCAGCGCCAGAGTTTAGAGCAGTCGACTGAGTGGAAAGCCGCTTTCAGGTCGACGCTTCTTAAGAAAACACATGACTTGCCGTAATGCACAATCTGTGTTGATGTACCACTTGGCCATAACTTTCTTGGTTAGCATCATAGAGTAGAAATACCGTTCGGTGGCAAACACGATCCTTTCTCACTACGCAGCCTCTCCGCCGCCAATATTGAATCACCTCTTTTGTTCGCTCACGTATCTGCTGACTGTAAACTAATCGCTACCAAATTCAGAAGAAATTCAGCTGAAGATGTTCATTAAGTCCGAAGTGCAACTTCGTCTAAGCAATGGCATCATCGAACCTTTAAAAACTCCTATCAGAAGCCTTACACCGCATTTGAAGCATGTGACAATCTCTTTTAGTTCTGCTGAATACTGTTCGGGGTTACTAACGGTATCGCTTGTTTTCAACGCACCATTGACAAGATTTAAAAGCAGGTCTGAAGAATACGTTCGCATACACAGACACAATTTAATCTTCTAACAACGACGGATCGCTTATTTGGTCCGGATCGATTTGATACCGATCCTCATTCTTCATCCGCTTCCGAACAGTGGATTCACTGGCATGAAACATTCCGCAACTTCATATCTACTGTCGATCTACCCAATCTATACATGAAAACGTTGCTGGTGAATTTCTTATTGCCGTCCGTTTACCAACACATAATCGATTGTCCCGATTATGAAGATGCTATTAGAACCCTTGAAGGGCTGTACGTTAAACCAAAGAACGAAGTGTTTGCACGACATCTACTGGCAACAGCAAAACAAGAACAAGGACAAACGATTGATAAGTTTACAAAGAAATTTAGGGTTCTCGCAAAGAGTTGTAACTTCGTTGCAGTTTCCACCGAGAGACATCGCGATGAAGCTATCCACGATGCTTTCATTATGGGGTTGCTTTCCAACGATATTCGCTAGCGGCTTCTCGAAAAGTGAACCCTAAGTTTGCAGTGTGCTTTTAACGAAGCTCGTACTTTGGAGAATGCACAGCAGCAGTCGCTCACTGACGATTCAGTCTTACGTGTACCCTGCAGTTCCATGACTAACCAGACAGATCCCACCATTTCAATACAATGCTCTGGAGTTTCTGATTTACAACCCGAGATTAAAGACCTAGTTGCAGTGGTCTCCGCTAAATGCTTTTTCTGCGGAAGTTATCGAAACCCTCGTTTGAAATGTTCAGCTCGAGAAGCCACATGTCATTCTTGTGGAAAGGGCATTTCCAAAAGGGTCTTTGATATAATTCCAACACACATCTCAGACGTACATTATCTGTGTTAAATCCAACCATTTCGTCAGTTGTTGTGGATCATCATTCGTCGGTCTTTCCAAATCCACGGTAAGTTAATGGAATAGCTCTGAACGCGCTAATCGATACAGGCAATTGCGAGAGCTATCTATGCATCAACATTGCTGCTAGGCATCGATGGCCTGTAGAGTCATCCAAACATACCATATCAATGGCTTCCACCCATCTGTCCTGTGTTACCCAAGGGCACGTGTACGCCTCTATGCAATATAAACACATTACAATAGGGTAAAACTTTCTCTTTAAAACGATTTATGCACAGAAGTCGTTCTCGGTCTAGATTTCCTCGACCAACACCAGAATGTCATCATTCCCTCTAATGGTAATCATTCACCTTTCTCTGTATGTACCCTCAATGCAGCAAAAGTTGATATTCCTCATTTGTTTAAAAGTCTAGCACCAAATCATGCACAATCGCTACGAAACGGCGCCGCTACTTAGTTTCCGATCAGAAATTTAGCGAAACCGAAGTCAAACGATTATTGATAAACAATAACATAGAGCCTTCCACGTCTCCTTGGCGAGTACAGGTTCTTGTAGCAACTGACGAGAGACATAAGAAACGGATGGTAATTGACTACAGCCAAACGATAAACCGGTTCCCTTATTTGGATGCTTATCCTCTGCCACGAGTGGATGAACTAGTGGAAAAGGTGACTCAATATTCTGTGTTCAGTATACCTGATCTGCAAAGCGCCTATCACCAAATTACCATTCGAGAAGAGGAAAAGTCATATACGGCATTTGAAGCTTGTGGTAAGTTGTATCAGTTCTGTCGCATTCCATTCGGGGTTACGAACGGAGTGGCCTGCTTTCAATGTACGACAGATAATATTATCCATAAAGAACATCTACAGGATACATGCGCGTATGTGGACAAAGTCACAGTGTGCCGTCGTGATCCGGAAGAGCATGATAGAAATCTCCGCAACTTCATGGATGCCGCTAAGAAACACGGTATAACGTTCAACGAACACAAGAGTGTAATTGACGCTAATAAAATTCTTCTTCTCGAGTATGAAGTTTCCAAAGGCTTAATCAAGCCAGACCCCGAACCACTTTCATCCTTGAGGGAAATGTTTCAGTTTCAGTTTGAAAAACCATTGACCATTGAGGGAAATACCTCCCTCGAAGGACATCGCTTCGCAAAGACGAGTGGTGGGAATGCTGGTGTACTGTGCCCATTGGATCCCGCAATTCTCCGACAAAATCCACTCACTAGTGCATAACCACACCTTTCCCATTCCGGACAGCGTAAAATCCTCTTTCCAAGAGTTGAAAAAAAGAGCTAGAAAAGGCCGCTGCTTTTACCGTTAATTACAACCGCCCACTAATTGTTGAAACCGATGCATCCG
>UZAN01041682.1:9093-35138 GCA_900618425.1 Echinostoma caproni
ACAGCCACCTTGGTGTATCGGTGAAATAACTCCTTGTTTCCACGATTTTGGGAGGGTTGTTTGGTCGAAGATCCGTCGGAATAGAATGGCTAGTGGTTCAGATATGTGATTCGTGAAAAACATAAGGGATTTCTTGTGCATATTGTGTGCATTTGTTTTTGTATTTTGTCGCGAAGCCATTAGTTTTGCTCTGGCGTTTTCAGCAGTAAATTTTACGTTGGTCAGCGAAGAAACTGGAAGATGATGCAACCGGGGAGGTAGCTGTAGACCTTCAGCCTGTCGAATTCGATCAAACCTTTCTAGTGAGAACGCAAACCAGAACCGCATCGACAGGCTAGTTTGAGCCATCAGGTGTCTTTTATTAGTTTTCGGCCAACAATTCCTGTATGAGTAATCTGCAGTGTTGTCCATTGCCTATTAAATCGCATTTATGATAAACAAATCTATTCTAATGCCATTTTCATTCGGTTCTCCACAATAGAAACCACAAAAGCGACCCACGGTCAAAAACGGGAAGAAAGGAGAAAGGGATAAAACGTCAGATGATGTACCGTTTCATGTGTTACCACCGGCAAAGTCAAGAGCATTTTTCGGCTACCTGTATGAAGATCATGAATATCTGAAGAACCTGATCCATCAAGAAGGTGAGTAAGCACATCGATGGTGAGAGACTGCACAAGCGGGTTATAGGTAGCGTTTTTGCAACCCTTTGGTTGTAGTTCACTGGCACATATTTTGATATTTTCATAACTAAGTAATACTAGGAACCGTTCATCGGTCATAATGAAATGAATGATTCACGCTCGAGCATATTGGAAGAAATGAGAAACATTTTAATGCAAAGTTCACGCTACCAGTTTTGTGGAGCATCCCAAGTTAAAACAAGTGTGTTCAAATCATTATAATAATAATTACTATGCCTTTTCACAGCTTAGCGGTTTTCGGAAGAAAAAACAACTAAAATCAGAAGCATATTGGACGGACAAAATCGCTTACTGCCTGTGTGCGGGTTCCTTGAAGTAAACGGAAGAAGATTTCGAATGGCAGATGCAAGTTGCTACAAACAAAAACCGTGTTGACAGCAATAGGAAAGGAAAGTGAATCAACAATTTGGTAATCGGCAAGTGAGTGTATGAAGGGAATCAGTGTTAGATCCCCAGTGAGGCAGGTAGTCTATCTTTGAGTCTAATCAAGAAGAGACAAGTAATTTGATGAGGCCTAACCCAACCGGAACTATGATGACCAATAGTGCAGTGTGTTTCGGCCTTCAAGAGAAGTAAGAGTAAGGAAAGCACGAGAAAGCGCTGAGTACGAGAAAGAAAACCAAACCTTTTGGATGCACCTGAAGCATTGGTCGTTTCATATAAAGTAAAAGTGTGATAGAGAAGAAAAACTAAGCCACAAAAGAACGTAAGAATGGTCGTGTGTGAGAGGAAATACCGGAATTGATTGATAGGCACGAAGTCTCGTGGTTAAAATAATCAGACAAATGTGCAGTTTTGGAGGTCTTACATGTTACACAGTTTTCATATGATCCCGTTCGGAGATCATTGATGCACACGTGTCCGATTGATTACAAAAGATGAACAAACAGTGACATTGATGAATACACAGATGGAGTTGAGAGTAATATCGAGTAAAATATTGAACCATCAGAACTAAAATATTATGTTAGACTGAATTATGGATACTCCTCTGTTCTCCCAATAAACATTTTGCAAACAAGTTTGATATTCTCGCAGCGGTATTTTCGGTTATATTTTTATGACTGGTTTAATTGATTGCGTTGCGTCATTCTCTGTAGAGCAGCTCTATCGCGATTGGGAAAAGCCTACACCATGGCGCGGGCAGACATCTATTGCATTTTATGGGAAAGGTAACCAACGGACATAATTTATGTTTTAACTTTCGTTGGTTTCATTCGTTCTGTGCTCAAGTTGTTTTTATCTGCAGTCTGCGGAATGTTTATCTTCATCAGCCCAAAATTTTAATTCTGTTTTATTATCAACTTTTTGGAATACAAAAATGAGGCTTGCTCAATTTCGTGTTTTGTAAGTGAGCGCATAATCCAGTGTTTAACACCAGCGTTTTCCTTACTGCAACCTCATTCTCCCAGTATCATTGAATTTATAATATGACTGCTGTAAAAATCCAAATAAATAATAAACAATCCATGTTCCGAAAACTAGAAATTTAGGAGAGAATACAGCCTTCAGACACAACAGTTCCAAATCGAAATGGAATAACACTGGAAACCTGATAAAGTTCGAACCAGTTGCTGAATCAGCCGGGTCCACTAATGGAAAAAAACTACGTGCAAACAACTGTTAAGCACCGTGTACTTGTCAAGTAAGCACGTGACTCGAAGAGGAACTCAGCGCCACTACTACTGTAGCAAGGCAAAAATTGTCATAATCTTTCGTTTAAGGGTGAATGATTGATGTCAAATGATATTGGTGTTAATCTTCTCACCCGTCTTCTGAGCTGGTGGGGGTTTCGGCCTTCACACAATATGTAGAGAAGAGTCAACACACTCTCGATTGCTTAAAATCAGTATAGCACAAGCAACTACACAGCCTTCTCGTAGGCGGTGACTTCACAGCTTTTATCCCACCAGTCGGTAATAATACTTTAATGAGTTGTGAACAGCTGTTGGTCGTTCAGGTTTTTTCGGACGCACCATACTACTCTTCGAACACATCTCAAGTGGGGTTTACCTGAAATATGTGCTCGTCATAAACACATGGGTTAATGTTTCTTTGTGCACCGGTATATTATACTGTTGAATGTTCTTGAATGCCTGAGAAATTTGGAGTAGTTCGTCACTTTATCAGCATCAACCATACAGAAATCAGTTGATCCAATGGAGCTTAACTTGACAATGATGAAGCTTACTTATGCACAATAACGTCTCCCTATCCCCCTGTCAAGTGATCCACTCGGGGTTTGACCGGGAACAGTTTCGTTCACCTCAATCAAATGTTGAACGAGCGCTCATGCGTATCGCACTACTACTCACGCGTAGGTATGTCAGCCACAGTCCTCTAATCGCCTCATAAATGAATAAAAAGAAGAAACGATTTATGAAGATCTTTTTAAGAATGTCTTATCGTCATCAACAATACATCGTGCATTTGATTGCTGTCTGACATGGATAACAACAACAACAACAACTTGCCTTCCTTATCACTCTTGGGAGGTGGTGGCTAAATAGTTAAGGTCATCAAAACAGTGATCAGAAAGACCCCGGTTCGAACGACTGCTCCATTCCTGTATTTTCCCAGACAGTCCATTTATGGCCGAGGCCTCCTTCCTGAAAGTTAACTGTAGATCTGTATATTTAATAGTTCATTTCGTAACCATGACAAAATATTTCTCACTGAGTTGTTTTACGTCTGTGGTACTTGTGGGCTCAATTCTATTTTCATATAAAAACTGGCGGTGATAGTTTTAGTAACTTGTCCAGTTCTTGCTACCTTGTCTGAATTTGTTCATAATTTCAACTTATACTCGGACCTGTTTGAATTTTTCCTAAAGCCGTAAACAAATGGAAAACAACCTGTTCGGAAGAAGTCAGACAGATTGCTCGCAATGGTTTAAACTATCTGGATGCTCGTTCGCAGTTCTGGCATCAGGAAAGACCAATCTACGCTAGACGAAAGCCGCGATCATTGAGAAGAGATAAAGCTAAAGAAAAAGCGGCCATAGCCACGGGACAGGGTCTTACTATCTATCAAGTTTTGGAGAAGCTGCATGAAATCGATAAATGTAAGTTAATTTTTTCACCTAGGGGGTCCGCGATCGATATTGATACTGTCTGTGTGTTTGCGTAGCCATGGTCTGAATGTTATGGAAGGGATCAGTCCTGTTGGTCCGACACATGGTCTGATTCTTTTTTCAATGTCTATTGAATCACTGCTTTTATTTTCTCGGTATGCTGATTAACACTGCAAACGCAGGGGATAATTAGTGAAATTCTGTCCTGTTATTCGAAATTGGTCTAGACCAACCTGATTCCCAAGCAACATCAAAGTGGTTTTCTCCCTTCTTGGGTGTACTTCAGCGCGAAATCAAACTATCTTGCTATGTTTCGTTATCTAATTGCTATTTGCCGATGACCGCGACTGTTGACCAATCGGACTTTGTAATCCATAGAACAGGGAAGACAAGGAGAATAAAAATGAAAAGATACATGTAAGTATCAAATAGAGTCCAATGGTCTGCAGATGCACCCACCACCAGCATTTTAACCTCACTCTGTTTTTCAGTTAGTTTTGCCTCCAGTTGTCCCCTCAATCCTCTCAATCACATGGTTCTCATCAAGATGGAATTGACGTAACAATTTTGAGCTGTAGGATGTTGATTGGGTTTGAAGCTTAGCAGTTCGAATGCAATCTAACTTAGTGTTGATATTTAAACTTGCCACACGAATGTGAAAACATTCACATTAAGAGTATTCCATCGGTATGTGGCTTAATAATGCGAGTGCGTCTTCTAACGACAACTGTTTTGTTTCATTATAGAACTGCCTAAAATCTCGATAGATACTTCAGGTAGCGACCGTTGACAGCATTTACAACATGATCAATTTGGAACAAAGCAGTCAATTCTATTTGTTAGTGCAGAATACGAAGACGGTGGCCGATGTCATTGCTGATACATATTGTCACGTTGGTCGCAGTTTCTGACGCTAACACTGTAAGCTAAATTAGTAAAACATATATGCATTGATAAAAGAACCGCAATGCAAACTGTTTTTGAAGAAACAACCTTTTTGATCCTCAGAACATTCAGTATTGTTCTAAACGCACCATATTTTGCCTTGTTCAACCAAATCAAAGTTCCCCTTGGACAAAGGCAAACTGATTCCACAAGTTTCACAATAATTTTTCCATTTTTATTGATTTGAGCTGACTATCCTTCGGACTTCACCTTCACGTACAATCCTCAGCTCATCAATTCAACCACACACACGGAAGCACTAGACTCGAGTTTCGCTCTTATTGGAGCTCATCAGTAGTGCATATACACCGCCCCGTCCGGGATTTGAACTCCGGACCCGTCGCATGATAGGTGTGTGTGTTACCACTGTGCCAACCAGCTCATACCATGGCTGAACCAAATTGCCAATTGATGTGTCATCTTCTGTGATAGTCAGTACATTTTGGCCCAAAAATAACGAAGGGAGACACTGATGACATACTGTCAACTCTAATCGAAAGCCTCCCACCAAATGAGGATTGTGCCTGAAGGTGAAAACCGAAGGATAGTCAACTCAAATCAATAAAAATCAATTATCCCACACCACTATTCACAAGTAACTGAGTTAAATGAGAAATATTTCCATTCTAATTTATAACTACTCAGGAGTAGTAACGTAACGTTACCTTTATTTCCAACTGTTAATCCTTCAAATCTCTTCTGCATACGAGCCCGCTCCGATAGAGCTCATTTGTAGTGCTTATCCACCGGTTCATCCCAGCGTTTGAATACTGAAGTTCTCCAATAAAACGCACCGTGTTCACAAGCTCACACGGATGAGCCAGATCATGTGCACCAATAAACTTTGTCATGTAAGCGAAATTGAATTCAGTGGGTTTTCTGAGTGTATGATTAACCAGATTAAATGAGTGAAGATGAAGTGAAAATGATGACCAGTCAAATGCAATGATAATTGGATTGGTCCGATCGGAGCACTATCACACATCGACCAATCAATAAAGTGCATATGATGGTTGCGTTAACTGAAATGATGTTTCGCGTTTTGAATGAGTGCTAACAAGCATAAAGATAGTTAGGTATCATTATTTCATTCCCCAATTTTTCAATGAAAACACCACCATGGTCTTTATAGGCCAACGTTCGGATGACCATGGAATGGCTATTAGACTGGCTGAACTTTTACGCGCAGAAGTCGGTCAGTGGTCTGATGAACAATGCCCCAACCGATTGGAAGTGTTGGCCAATGTGAATTCTATGCTGGGGCTATCCTATTTGGAATCGGAGCGTTTGGAAGAGGCATTGGAGGCACATGAACAGGCTTATGCCCTCGGGAAGCGTTGTGACTTACCCGAAATCGTGGCTCATGCGGTGGATAATATTGGACGTGTGTACGCCAAAAAGGGTGATTACCAGGCAGCAATTGATGTGTAAGTAGTATATCTATATGATATTGAATACCTGTTGATGATTGTTTCGAGAAGTTGATTTTTTTTTCTCAAATATGGAATTCCAGTTCACTGATGAGAATCCATCTGTGCTTAAAGTAAACCAGTAAATAACTGTTTAAAATTATGGGGTCAATGCACACGCACTTGGGGTCACAGGTTTTTTAATTTAATTTTCCTTTCTAAACATGTTTTCGAAGCTAAACCCTAACACAGACAAGAAATGGTCTATGAAGACTAAAAGCACACTAGATGGATGAGGGTAGTGAATAGAAGCGCGAAATAAACAGTGCACGATCCAGTTATGATGCCTTCTTTGTTCAATCGTAAATCACTTGAGTTCCGTTTGAAGCAATCAGGGAGTCTAATATGGCCCACCAAGAACAGGGAATTATCGTTTTTTGTTCTAGTTCAAGCACCCGTAAAACCACCGCAGGCAATCTGATGTTCTGTTCGATTACCGTACAAAGCCAGTAGTAATCTTATAGGTTACAATTTCTTCATAGAAGAACACATAATGACAAAGTACTGGGTCAAAACAAATCCAAGCAACATTATATGGTCCACGGTATCCCGTGTGAAGTGAATACATGCTTAAGCCTGTTACGACCGATCACTGCGGACAATATTGAGTTGGTTATCCACAATGAGAAAGTGCGTGTTTATTAGGGTGGATGTAAGAATGCACTAATTACTGCCAGTAGCCGAGTGCCAAAGGCAACGATCAGATGACAAACTCGTATGCTTGCAGAAGGGTTAGCAGCCTGTTTCTTCAAGCAAAATTTGAAATTAAACACATCAACCTTTTCTGTAAAGTATTTTTAGTCGAAGAATTTCATTGGAACGACTCAGATCCTAACCATAAGAATGTCTTATGGACAGGCGATAGCGTAGGACCTGATAAATCTGCATTCCTTTTTACGCTCATTATTTCTGGTCTTATTGCCCCAGTTGGGAGATAGTGGTATATTTGCAAGGAAACTTTATTGTCGCATTTTTTATCACAAGTCCCAGTTGGGTAGAGTTTTGCATTGCTCTGATTGTATTAAAGCATTGTGTATTAACAAACTACCAACAGTTGCAAACGTAAATAGATAATGGGGACCAGACAAACTGAATAATGAAGTGAACAAATGCTTCTCGACGCAGAATGGCAGATCTTAGGCGCATGTCACTAATCCTCAATAGGGTGATGGTTTTATTTTTAGCAATAAATTAATCACTTTTTCAGTTTGCTATTGCGTTCGCTGATAGATGACTTTTATCAATTAGTTTTCCATTTTGTTTCATGCACCCGAACAGGGATCCATCTCAACAGTTCTCTTGGTGCTGTCCTGAACGGTGTAAACTATACTTACTTCTCACTTACGGAGTCGAAAGTGCTGGCTAATAGTGCTCCCTCTCTTTCGTTCATCAATACGCCTGATAACATTGCTTCAGTTGGTTAACTCTGTTGGAATCGATTTCGACACCGCATACACGAAACCGATAAACTTGATTCATCTGTTTCGGTGATTCCATCGAGACGACGACGACTGATGTGACTTCATCAAAGACATCGACTGTGGTTTTTGCACATCTCCTCACACCCTGGAATCACAAACAATCACTGGGTGAATTTCACTTGTTTGCTAGATTTTTTTCAGTTACTAAGTAGCGAAAATTTTACATCCCATTGCAATAACGCCCAATTGTTTTCTCATGAAAAACTCAGAAATTCAATAGGGTGGTGAAAATGTGCACAAAGTTTCACAAAAAGCAAAACATTCGTCTTTTAATGCAATACAATAGTAATTTTCTTGCAGATATTCGTTACTACCCGGTTTAAAGAAAACAGTGATTCCATGATCTATGGGCTAACGCTTCACTTGTGAAATCTGTAATGGTTTTAATAAAAGGTGCACAGACATTATCCATATGCGCCCGGGCCCAGCTTTTATTTCAGCACACTTTTCATGTTCATTTTCATTTTTACTTCCTTTTATTGAATTTAGAAATGTACAATTTTCAGGAAGGGGGAATCGGCCAATCAAAGGGCTACCATATTGGGGAAAGAAAATGGACAAAATAAGAAGACATCTAACATATATATATATATATATTGCATATGTATTCGTACGATGAATGTATAAATCATATTACCTGACATATCCAACCAACCGGTTAAAATCCAACCTGAAGGATTAGCTTAAAGAAATAAGCTGACCTTGGGAAATATCGCACGCCAAGACCGCTTATTAGGTGGCACGCCCGGAAACATATTTCATTTAGGATAACCTATAGGAATCAATCTCAATTCATAGGGCGCGACCAAGAACCCGGTAGTTCCCATATACTCGTTCAATGCAACCTAGATATTGGTGTTTGACTTCCAATAACCCTCGTTTATCTTCTACAAGTGATAATCATATTTCTTCCTCATGCTGTTTCTGCGTTAAATCCACCTCTCTTGCACTAGTAAGTTCCACGTTGAGGCCTTTTATGTTTCAAAACGGCACAGACACTGTTCGAATTTATTTCACTGAGTTATTTTACTTCCCATCTACATTAATCGACTACACATGGCTTGCGGATGCGTTCTTGTTTCATTGCCGTGATTAGGTAGTTAGGAATGATTAAACTAGTTGACCTAGTAATCTTCCTATTCATTTCGTTACACGGTAAAGGTGCATTTACAATAGCTGTTACTGCATGTACCAATCTCTGTCTTAAACAAACAAAGGCACACAAATAGCAGACACCGCTCTGAACAAGGTGTTTTCAAGCTATATTCAGCCCTCGAATAGGTAGCTTTTTCTATCGACATCCAGACACAATCCGGCGGTCAGACCGCTCGAGGAAGGTTTTAGATTTTGAAGGGGATCCAAAGGTAAAATCGGTAGAACTCGGGACTGTGCTCGTATGAAGAGAGTGACCACTCTATTTAATTACGCTTTAGGAGTGGAGCACTGTAATAATGACACGCAAACGGTCCAGAAAAGATTTAAGCGAGTTGATAAACGATGTGCCAAGGGTAAGCAACATCATAAACGGGTTAAAACCTATGTGGTGCGGACCAAAAGCGATGAAACAAGACTGAATAGCAACGAGAAAAGATGTGATTGTCTACCTTCAAAAAAAGGAAATAGAGATTTTTATGAAAAGAATTGAAAACTGCTTATTAGCATAAATTAAAATCCATTCGTTATGAGACTAAAATATGCTCCATTTCTCGAGATTAAGCGCATGAGTGTCACATGTCCCTCCAGACTCCCTCAAGTGGACTTATTTTTCCCCTGGGGAACATAGGCTGTCTATTCAAACGGAGTATTTCAATGAGAAGTAAAATAACGATTCATCTGTTCAACGATGATATAGAAAATTAAAAGTTCGCTGCGTTCGAGTTACAATATTTGAGCCCTCCTGAGTGTGAAGGCTGTCGAAGGATGACTGACCACGGTAGCTCAATTGCAGGTATAATGCCTTTGTGAACGGTGAAAAACTGGAATTTCAGCTTTGTAGAACAGCTTCAACTGAGTTCTGATGAACAATTATTATTTTCCTGGAATAAGCACAACATTATCAGTTAAAAAAACTGTACCATTCTTGCACAAAATGTTTACAAAACGAGGGTGAGCGAAACATTCAATCGCTTACCGATGTGTCTTCTTGTTGACGACACATTTGAATGAGGCTGTGATTGGTTTAAAGTTTCAACACCCTAAAACAGACACGAGTTCAAACCATACGCGTTCGGAAACATGGCAACGTTTTAGGAAAAGAAGTACAGTGAGTTGCGAGCATACACTTATATCATCGCGCTACCAACTCACCCGTTCACAATCTATTTCATCCGTTTCAATCAACCTCTTTTGAGCACACGTGTGAGTAATCCGTGTAACTGCATTATGTTATCCGCTTTCATCACATCACATGCTTCTCAAATCACTTCCGATCCTCGCTATTTGGATACATTCAATACGGGATGCTAAGTAGTGCTTGGTGGTTTACACTCGCACACCCGTATCACCCAATCAACCTAATATTTGCTTTATTTTTCACTCAAACTGTCTGATTCTCATTCCACCCAGATGGGAGAAGAAACTGGACGATACGGACGACCAATACGAGTTAATTTGGTTGCATTACGAGATTGGACGTTGTCATTTGGAATTAGAACACTCAGACCGGGCATTGGATCATGGATTATCGGCTTTGCACCTGGCTAAACAAATGTCGGATGAGGCGTGGCAATTGAATATCACCGTACTAATTGGTCAGTCAAATTTACAAATGCAGAAGCGTTCAGACGCGTTAGAGGCCTTCCGAAGTGCACAAGAATTGGCCAAAGTAAGTGTGTCAGACTGGCTTAGGATTGCGTCAACCAGTTGGAGGGTATTTCAGGAGTTTATCAGTATGTTATTAGGATATCAATAAACCAAATGTAACAAGACATATTATGTAAAAACGTGGTGTATGTGGTCGTTTTTGTGGGGAAGAAGAGAACACTCACGTCAAAACGTAACCTTGGAACTGTCAAAGAAACTGATACCGTGAAATTCACTCTTTCTCCTCCTCCTCATCATCATTATCAGTCTTCTGAGACTGGTCTGGTCTAAACTGAACGATGCAGTCGTAAAGTTTGCTTACCGGTTTACAATGACGGCTTTTAGTGAACCGCTCTTTAGATTCACAAAGTAAAGAATGGGAGAAATCACTCGAAAAGCACAACACACTGGGAATTCGTAGTTGCAGTCCTGTGAATAAAATATCTACTGATAGTTTGTAACTGATTGACTTAGAAAATGATTCCCTCAGTTTGGTGTACCCATAATCCGTTGCATTCGCATTCATTCAACAACTGCAAAAGGTTCTTATGCTAGCAAAGGGCATCATCTATTGGCAACACATTGACTAACTAGAAACATGCATCATCTTCAATCGCGGAATCGCATATGAATGCGCACCTTTGGGGCAGAACCTCTTGACAGACGGAACCATGGAAAATGAAAAATGGTCTCAGCATACGCCGAATAAGCGAGACCGTAATTGGGGAAAACGGATAAAATCACGAAACCACTAACGAGGTCGAGGCCAATAACTAAGTGGTNACACACACACACACACACACACACACACACACACACACACACACACATACACACACACTATCACCGTTAGTTCCGAGATCAATTGCAGTTTGTATGTGGCGGGGAGGGAGGGCACGTCACGTTGCCCGGACGAGAACCGCGGACTCTAGGGCCTGAAGAACTCTGCTGTGACCACCGCCTAATTGTAAACTATGAACTAATTCACTTTTGCCGATGACTCGATCATTGTGGGCGGTGTAACTTATCGTGCTGATTTTGACCTTCTACAGTCGCTTAACGCTGGAGACGCGGAACGAGCAATTGCACAAGTAATGGACGAATTCGAAGGCACTGATTTCGAAGTGGAAACGGACACACTTACACAAGATGACTCTGTTTTCGACAAAACACCCACCATACGTGAGTATCCCTATATCGATTTGTAAATTATCGCTCGGTCCGGCAGGAAAAGTGTGGGTGATACAGTGCTTACATAACCACAGGTTCTTGAAATCAGAATGTAGCAATAAGCAATTGAGTACCGGAGGAGAACTTCAAAAAAGTAGTGTTTGGGACACTTATTTCCGGAAATAAAATGGAAAAGATAGCACAATATAGCTAGGTTGAACAGCATAGACCTGGAGAGATTTATAGGTTTTCAACTTTAAGTGAATCCAACCAATCGCATTCGACTAGGAACCCAACAAAGTGATTGGTTATTCTGCCGTCACACGTCACCTATTGGACCGGGTCTATGAAAACTCCATGCAGTCCGTGTGAACTGATTTCCCCATAAACAAACACAAGTACTTTTTGAGTGAGTTACTAAGCGAGGATGAGCGTTTCCGTGGGGTTGGGGTTGAGTGTTTGTGTCCGCCCTCACCTCAATCGGTTACGTTGTTCTTGACCGTTGATCGTGTGAACTAAAGTTCAGTCTAGGCCATCAGAAATTATCCATTCTCTCTGTAACTCCTGAACTGATTATTGCGTTCCATCTACACTGCCAATGGCAACATTCTGTCACCTACAGCTTCTCCCTTTGTTACTCAGCTTTGTCGCATATCATCATTCTTTTATTATCCTTGTTGCATCATTCATCATACGCGTCGCATCTTTGCATAGCCTGATCACATCTGTGCGATACTTATCGCATAACGAGTGACCCCGGGTTCAGTCTTCAATTGCGTGGGTGGACTCGCATTACTGATTAAATCTAATGGTCCTGAAGCAGCCCACACTGCCCATGATTCTCATTAGCTTTACTAACAAAGGTTCTAGATGATAACTTCAGCTATTATAGCATTAACCGGCCTTTGGGAAAATAGCAAACATGCGAACTTATGAATACTAAATAGTCAATCATCCTTATTTCCGTTGCTGCAGTATTTAAATAAAATCCTGGTGGAATGGAAGGTGCTAGGATGTATAAGTGATAAATTGTATACTCTTGCACACATTTGAACATTCTCTTCTTTCGTCATATCTTGTCAGCGCACTTTTCCTGTCAATTGCAGCGACGTTTCATTGAGGTTTACTGCAGATGAAAGAGCTGATCTCTTTTTCGAACGCAATGCACAACCAGCGTTCATTGTTCATCGCTGGTTACTTCTAAAGGTTATATTGGCTGCTCTCTTGGGCAACATTCCTGGACTCCAAGTACATTTTTGTGTTCGTATACCCAGTCTAGGAGAATTCTCCATTTTCTCTGACTCTCTTCTCAACATTTCAATCTTCCTTCTCCTTGTTTATCCAAACTGGCAGCCAAAAGACAGCAACCGAAACCGGCGCATGAAAATGCATGGTCAATGGTTGTCAAAACTGAAACATCTACTTCCTAAGGTTTTATATATTTGTCACTCAATAGATTGTATTTAGGTAGTTGAATTATCGCCGAAAGCGAGTTTGTTTGGGGACCTGTGTTCTGACGAATTACAGATGTCATTTTTGCGGATGATACACGTCGAAATGCACTGTAGCCAGCTTGAGTTGTGCTGATTACCGCGGAGTCCATATGATGAATCTTAGTTGAGAAATAGAAACCGGAGTACATCATGGGGGTAAATGTTCCTCATGTTTGAGAAAGTCGCTGATCAATACGAAGGCAACCGTGGGTCGAATACTGTGTTTACCTCTACTGAATATCCCTTGAAGCACCCCTTAAAAGGCTATCACTATTTGTATAATCCTGGATAACTGTAAGTCGTTCTCGTGACCCCACGTCCCACTGACGGTGAATGTTTGGATTAATCCATGCAGTTTCCCACAGGCACCAGGCACTGCTTTACTTCTTGGAAGATAGTTACTTCCCCACTAAATGAATGCGTTTAAATACGATGGAAATGCTTGTGATAATCGAAAAAGAACACTGAACAGCTCTCCTGGCAGGGATGTAAAAAGTACTAGACAGCTGTTTCGTCCTGTTTGGGACTCGTCGGCAGTGCGTACTTACTACGCACCCGTTTTGTGGTAATAAATAATGAAATATTGAAATGCTTTTACTTTCTATTTTATTTGTCGATTGTAGAGATGTAACATACACTTTCAGGAGGTGGGCCGCTGCCATACAAAGATTGCCCGGGGAAATAAAGATAATCGGAAACTGGGCGGCAGTGGTGGGGTTTCGAACTCCGGAGCCCCAGGTGGTTATTTAGACGACCCTATCACTCAACCACCGCCACCCTTAGTCAAGCGGTTTCATTTGCTGCCGCAACGTAAGCAAAACTGTAAGCCCCGAAAGGCGAAGATTTTCCCTGAAGTTTCTCTTTGAGAGCGGGCAGCTTTGCTTACTTTGAGCTTACTCTGTACATTATTCTAAGTCATTGGCCCACAGATCGCTTTGTTCACTGTTTCCTCTGTTTGGCGCTCTGAAAAAGTGCCAGACTTCGAACCACTCCCGAAAGCGAAAGAATCAGGTGCAAAGGTTATGTGTAGCGTCTTTTGAACACATTTTCAACGTACTCATTGTTTACGCTTATTATCGTGCTATACTGGTGGTTGAATGCAATGCATCTCCCGGGGCACACAATACAGACTTGACTTGAAACCTGCACTTATCATATTCAATCTGGAAGGCACCAGAAACTACAAAAGACGACCATCCAACGTATCGTGCCTCGAGATTAGGTTTTATCGAAAATTTCCTGCATGCTGTTAATGTTCGTCAAGTAGTTAAGGTTATCATAGACCCGGCCACCGGAGTTGGGGTGTTCTAATTCCACCACCACAACTCATCATTTCTATTTCTCAGCAAATCAGCAAATTGAGAAAATTTGCTGATTTAGTCTTTGTTTAACCAAAACCCATCATTAAAATTGGCTGTACAATTGGATCCCGAATAAATAAAAAAGAGCACTAACATAATAATAATAACTATTTTTATTTGCAAAATGAAATTTACCACCATTCTACAATCCAAACAACTAAGCCTTAGGTAAATGAAGACTGTGGTGCTGTGAATCATGTCCATTTTTTCCCGTTCGTTTTTTAAGCGTTCCCATTACACTTCCAGCGAACAAAATCTCCCGGTAATGCGTTCAAGCAAGATAATCTGATTGGCAGATTTCACGTTCACTGTTTGCTGAAATTTGTTCTAGTTCGTTTCATTCCTATTGAGTTTGAATTTATTTTAGTTATCTTGAGGAAGAGTTTCTGTTTGCCTGACCCCAAACTTGCACAATCATGCATCTGTTTTTGTTACTGCCCTTCAAAAAACTGCTTAACCGATCGAAGAGAACAGAAATAAAATTTAACGACATCGACAGATTAGTGTCAATATATATGGAGAAATACAATGCCAATAAACTGGATGTACAAGGATGGCGAGCAGATGAATGAGCTCCACTTATTACAACAAAACTATATCAATAACTAGATCAATCATTTCATTAGTCCCACAGAACACACTGAGAACAACAGCAAGGCGAACAAGCTCGTTTTCAGTTAGTCGTAATCATATCATTACATAACATTAAATATGACTAACAATAAAAACGAAACAAGGAATGAGAAATTCGAGTCCTAATGATTCAACTATGGGTCCAATCATGCGTGCGCGTGTTTGTGTGAAATCGATCACAGTGTCAAAAGTCCAAGTGATTGCACGCGTGTTGGAGTGGCTGAAGTGGGCCAGGGGAGATTAAGTGCTTGCACAAATTTCTTCTGGGCGCACAAGGGCGAGGGGGAGGGTCTGAATCCGAATAGTTACGGCTTCGGTCGTGGCTAAGATACGATGCTTCACTTCTCTTGATTGCTTGCATCGAACCTTGTAAATCGGTCGCGCATGCTACTTCTACCGAATGATATGACTCAACGAGATGTGAACACACCGCGCTCGTAATTGTCTTAATTGTTCCAGTCTTCAGGCAAGCCGATCGTATAAGCGCCTGGCCGTGCTGTCAATGTACCCAGTCCCACAGGAACAGGTGAGTGAATATACACAGAATGAGGCTGCAGAATCTGGCAATCTATCCTTTAGTCAGAAACACAGTTGGTTTGGATGTGAGCATAGCTGTGAATTGTGCAGCGTAAAATGTTCTACTTACTGCACTTGTGAGCTTTCTTTAAAAAACTTCTGCCTCCGTATCTCTCTTGAACGGCAGGTGCACATAGACAGACTTCTTCGCTGCTCCTATTTCCTTTGGCCGTTCCTCGTGTTCTAGCATTGCCCTATCGATAATTCGTTCGGGGTAGCCATTCTGAGTAAAAACAGTAAGTAGGAACTGAGGTTCATTGTCGATAGTGTCCGTCGTGCATATTTTCTTCGCTCTTTGAACCAAAGAGCGAATTACGTTTCTCTTCCTTTGAAGAGGGACAAAACTATGGAAATGGACATATTGTCCATTCCATTTTGCTTTCGGTATTCGGTATTCGGATTCACACACCCGAATCCTGCTCAGTTCAGTTCAGTTTTTTCAAGTCAATCTTCACTGAAGCTCATTGTACTGCCTTGAAATACTGCTAGTGTACATAGATTTTTCGGAAAGACAGATAATCTGATGCGATCTCATCTGCGACGTAAGCATTTGTATTGAAAAGTAAAACTGGCATATGGAATAACAAGTCGTCAATCGTTGGTTGCATTTTTGACTTCCCTACAGCCTGCTACTATTGGATTTACGCGAAAAATTGACTTGATTTCCAAGCAATACCGGTCTAAGGCTATGCCACTTCGTGTGTTGAAGCCTTTTAAGTCATTTAGTTCTACTTTTAGATCGGCTCAAAACTCCATTTTCGTCTACCTCGATCACCCTCCTTCCGAATATGGCGGTCCAAATGTGGCTTTGTATACAGGACCACGAGAACATCTGGTGCCCCACATGTTGCCGAAGAGCACAATCCAAAGAACTACATTCTACTACGCTGTCCCTTGACATTATTGTAATGTCATAATGACTCTAAGGCCCGGTTAAAACATCGCAGAAGTTTTAGTTATTTATCACATCATATCATATCAGTCGAGACCTTCAAGACCTGCAAAAGCGCTTTGACTTCGTCTACATATGAAGACTAAAATCATAGACAAATGCGTACTGTTTTTGAATAGTAAGGCCAATACCAATGGTTCATCCAAAGAAACCAGGATGACTTCGCTGCATCTATGCACAAGGCCATGCGTTATAGACCCCGGGTGCGGCATTATATATTGTGAAGAAACCCTAATTTAAACCTTTCAGGTATCACCAATATTTTTGCTTACATAGAGACATAATTACTTGATACAACAAACATGGAAATATACATTTCTAAGGTAGCGCTATATAGTTTTACTTCACAACTACTTATGAGTAGTAATGCGGAAAAAGTATCAATAAGATTTTAACTGAGAGCACAAGTTAGCATACAAGCTCGTTTGCGGTGCTACACCAACTGGTTGAATGCAACTTAGTTTATTATAGATTAAAGAGGTGGTGAGAGAGGACACATATTTGCGAAGGAAATTAGAGAGAGCGAGATGTGATTGTGATAATTGAATTTTTCGAGTCCGTGTGCATATTTGTAGAAAGTGGATGATCAAGGTTGGATGTAAAAGAGTGAGTTGGTGAATGAATGAGAGTTTATAAACGGAGGTTAACTCACCAGATTGCTAGCGAATGGCCATGGTAAGACCAGTGTTCTTAAAAACTGTTTCTGAGACCACAACTGATGTGTATAGAGATGGATGGCAATCGCCTAGGCTGTTAACAGAATTCGGAACTGGACCGCTTGGGATAACCTCCCTCTCTGAATCGTATAGATAGAACGGAAAGCCTCAACCACGTTGGCCGTCTGATTGAACTTAGCAAAATGGCTTGTAACTTCCGTCACGGCGGTCTTTGTCAACCCCTGCTTTCACCAGCCGGGATTGTGCTCGTTAATGCGATATGATAAACGTCTAACTGTTCCACCCAAAAGTTGTTCCATGGGAGCAGATTAATTGGTTAACATAAAATGAGGTCACATCTGGCGGAAAACTGTCTTTGATTTGCATAAGTGGAACAGATTTGGAAGTAAATATAGTGCACGGGTTAGCCGCAAAGTATTTTACTTTGTCTAAGCCATTTTTTTACAAGCGATTCTCCTCCTCGTGGAACTAAGATATAGACCGGTTTATTGTTTGTCATATCGCATATTGTCTTGAGTAGATATGAAATTATGCTTTTATGAATAAATCACCAGATTACAGATTTAATTTTTGCGTATACATTGCTACGTCCAGTCTCCACTTCACCATCCAGTCCAGAATTTTCCCATTCGTGGTAAGACGTTGAAACAATGAATTGAGTGAAGCCATTTGGTTATGAATCCGGATAAGAAAGATTGAATGTACATTTTACGTCTTCTAATCAACCTGTTTAAACTGATAGGGGATGATCTTCGTTACATGACTTTGCATGCATCCGCACCAAATTCGGTTTCTTCTAGGCCTCAGAAGTTCTGCCAACGAGGAGCAAGTTGTAACAAAACCCGGAAGCTCCGGAAGCATAAGCGAACCGGTCTCTCAGAAACAGAATACTCCGCTATTTTGCTACTCTTTTCCACTACCTCAGTTATAATTAATTGCACGAACCGAACTTCGGCATAGCCTCTTGTCGCAGTTAATGAGAATATCTAATAAATCAAAACTAGTGCAAAGCATACACAAGATATGACACATTTTTGTTGATTCATTTGAGTTGACTGATTCGCATCCATTATTAATGCACCGTATTTTTTCTTTTCACAGCTACAACAAAGGCTTAAAGATAAGATCATAGATATCATGGATGCTGGCGGAAAAGAATTAACCGCGATCATATTTCTCAGCAACTTGCTTGTTTTACTGACCTGTTTTCAAGAATCTGTCTACCCCCCACACTCCAAACCGTCATCTCCTCTTTCCCAGCATCTTTCGTTTTCCGCATATCATCCACATATCTTTGTCGGTAATAGGTGATTGTGCCCGTCACCGCGCTTTCGTACAGCTTTCAAACTGCCCCAATACAAATCAGTTTGAATTGAATGTTTTTCACGCCGACCATATGTGTTATATTCTTCTCCTTATTCTTTCCAATCTATTTGGAAGTCAAAATATAAATGCTTTTTTCATTGCTCTTCACAATTATATTTCTGATCGAATATTTGGGCTCTGAGCTAATTTGTATTCGTTTCCATGTATTGTTTGGTGTGGAAAACCAAAACTAGTCACTGCCGAACTCAATGGGATTCACCGTTGACTATGGGAGGCATGGAAAAATTAACTATAAACCATAAATAATGGTATTTAAAAAAAGCTGTATATGTTTTGATCAACGCCATGAGGAAGAATGTGACATGTTTTACAGAACACCAAAGCTATTATGCCCGGTGTATTCGAAAAGTGCCTTGCTTTGGTGAATTAGCTCATTTCTCGTAGACTGGTTATATATATATATATTACAATAAGTAGTATGTGAAAGTCTAAACGAAATTTCCCTGGAAGGACACGACCGATTTCACGGTTCTTGCCGCTCGTCAGGCATGCGTATCCGGTAATCTCTTGCCAATTGGTTTATATACTTGTACCCAGGAAGTGTATTTTCGTCACAACAACCTTGGTTGCAACATCGTGTGACCGTTGGATAGACAGCTGTCTCAGAGCCAGTCCATTGGAGATTCAATAATATGATTCGGCGTGGAGCGAGAACCGCGAAACCGGTCATGTGCTTCCTGGGAAATTTTGTCTACTTATTCGTGTACTACTTATTATTAAATACATGTATGCAACAACTAGACAGATAGCACGAAAGAAGGGTTATATACTCATAGGAATCAAACGTTTCACTGCATGAGGTTTTGTGTTTTTCAAGTGTGTTTTCCTAAAAAACCGAAACAGGGACCCTTTGAACAGCGCCAATACTGCACCCTGTGAAGAGATTTGTAGTTCAGACTTCCCGGCCGAGCGGGGATGGATTCCGGTGTTAAACATCCGTTGTGTGCTTACTAATTTATTACGTGTTTTTCCAACACAATTAAGATAAATTTGGTAAAATCTGCAATATTCCCTCACAAAACTTTCTTACGAACACTTTTGGCTTGATTCGGTCAGCTTTCACAACAAACCAAAACGTCTTCCACACTGCGACAATGTGGGCTGCAGGTTTCGGAGAAGGGCTGATGATTGCTTCTGCGTTCAAGATCTTGTCTTCCAATTTACGGAATCTCAGTCCATCAATCATAAATCAGTTGGCTTGAGATTCTCTCAAAAAGTACGTCAATTAACGGGTAACCACGTTCCAGTAATCACCATAAGAGCAGAAAAGTACTGAATCATGCAATAAAAGTACCGAGACCAGTTACCTCATTTTCTGGGCCGGAAAACACGGGGATTTTTTATTTGTAAATTTGTGAAGCAAAATTTCGTAATAAAACCCCTATGTACATTTCAAGCAAAAATCTGCATTGGTGGTTTCAATGTCTGATCTAAAACTGGCATCAACTTACGCCATTGAACTGTATGGTGCCAAAATCATTGGGGTTTACTGATTTTAATTTCGATTCGTGGGATGGGGCGGGAGATAGCCAAAAGTGAATTCGAATGTGAAAAAAAAGATCAGTGCTATCGGTGTGGCCTCGTAGCTCAGGTGGTAGAGCATGCGCGTACAAAGCGTAGGCGGCGCCCATGCGTGGTTTCGGATCCCACCGAGGCTACTGAGCTTTTCACAATCTCGACATACAAAAGTAGAAATCTTAAGCGTGAAAAAACCCAGAGCAGGAAATTACTTAAAACAGACAATTATTATGCATTTTGCAGTGGATAGTTCATACCATTATCCTCCTCGGGATTGTCGCAAATTTACAGATTGATTTCAGAGCAATCATTGACGAAAAAGGTCAGATGTGAAAGAAAATTAATCAGCTAATGATATACTCGTTCGTGTTATCCGGTGTTCACAAACTTAAAACGTGTAGCACACATTTTGCCGTTTCTTATGTTGAAATGAAGATCCAGTGACCGTAGGAGGTAAGTTCTGCTACAGGTCGGTCGGTCCACGGCCATCTTCTGTCCTTAGTTGAAGCGGGGAATTAGAACACAAGTGCTTTTCTGTCGTATTTAGTGGCTAATGAACGTTCATTTGATTCTTTGATCAGTCACTTTTGTTTTGTCTCTGATGAATATTGTGTCCCTCGTTGTTTGAGTTTTAACTCCGTTTTCTTAATATTTTGTAATACGCATTTCTGTGATGTAATCGAACTTTGAATCAAACTGATGTCGGTGGGTGAGAAATTAATCGGTTCGGTTTATGCAACTAAAGTCAACATGGGATTAGAGCTGATCTAGGGTGCTATTCCAGTTCAGTGATCCACTCGGGATCACAAGTTATCGAAAAAGTAATGAAATAAAAATGTCCAGGTGATTAGCAAAAATGGGTGGAGACATTTAGATGTTCTCCTCTTCAAGAAATGGTAAGTGGTATACGTACCGAGCTCCGCGCAGTAATAGTTCAACTCAACACTAGAACTCAGAATGAAATCAGAAGGTAGCACTCAACAAAGAAATCATATTGCATTTAGCGGAAAGTGGGAGTGTACAAGGATATGGTGTTCAATAAAACAAGCGCGTTCATAATCTATGTGCAATCACCAGAATGATATATGTATATGCTCGTATCTACAAATACATATCTGTGTATATATGTATATAGATAGATAGATAGATAGATAGATAGATAGATAGATAGATAGATAGATAGATAGACATAGATAGATAGATAGATAGATAGATAGATAGATAGATAGATAGATAGATAGATAGATAGTGGATGGATATATCACTAGATAGATAGATAGATAGATAGATAGATAGATAGATAGATATTCGAGGGATCTAAAGAGAGTTCTGAGTTATATTAAGATTAAATGATAAAACTAAGTGATGAGCAGCAAAACCCACAGAGCAAACAACAGGCAGAAAAAGGTTATGTATGGTGCAAACAGATAGAAAACAGTTTGACGGGAGAACTGCAGCGATCTGATTCGATCACGTAACCTTAGGGATAATCGTTAAGCCCTACTATTTAACAGTTTGCAGTCTGGTAGTGAGTATGTCGTGAATAGGAAAGTCGGAATAGAATGCATCAATTCATTGAGTTCTTCACACCGTTAGATGACAGAACAGAATGTCAGCACAGACAGAAATATTCAAAGGAAAACTTTTACAATCGGATCAGTTAGACCCATGAGGTAAGGCTATCTGCAAAAGGAGATATAGAAAGAAAGTTCTGGTACATGACCGTCAGAAGCCAGATTCCTACATAGTTCGGTATTGAGGAATCACCGCATGAAGAAATGGAAGAGAAAAATTAAGGAGAAAAATGAAAATGGTGAGAGCAAATTTTGTCACACTTATCGCTTAAGCTAAAGTAAGGGATTTGCAAAACTCTATATTTCTGCCAATAGCAGTGGGAACGAGGCGAGAAAACCGGAGGAGGGTGTCCAAGGCTGAAGGGAACAAGGAAAGTCAAAATTTCAGGATCTTATTAAGTTTTTATCTAAGACTTTTAGAGAAACTGAGATAAATATTATATTGAAGGTCAATGTAAGCGTCCTAATCTGAAGTACAAGTGCGATAGAAACAACACTCTTAAGTTGTTAGTACAGCTCCTTCTATAGTATAAGTTGAACGATTAGAAAAAATTAGATAAAGGGAGTTGGATCGCTCGATACACACGAGTGACGAGATAGCATCAGGATCACACGATGCTTTGGGATTCGAGTGAACTGTTTTGCTCCATTCATAGTGTCAGAACCGAACGACTTTCGCAGTGCATCGAAAAATCGATGCGCCATGTGATATGTGTTGTATAATTTGTTTTTTTAATGAAAACACAGCGATATCGGTACAAGTGAAAATAAGCCGAGGTTTCGGTTGCCGTGGCTAACCTTTATCAAGGCGATTGGTAGTATACCAACTTGTGAAAGAAGTATATCAGATGAGTACATGAAAGAGAAAGGTCAATTGCCCGAGGAATTGAGGTTGGCTAAAATGTACCCTAAAAATTCTGAGCCTGTATCATTTGTCAAGAGGCTTGACTGCGAGCAAAGTAGTGGCTTAGCTGACTTCCATATGTCAAGCTACTAAGGCAGAAACAATAATTCCCCACTGACTAAAATCAGGGTTGATATATGGCAGAACATTGATAGTCCATATCGTAACAATTTGGTCATACTAGCTTAAAAAACCATAATGGATAACTTGGGAATATTGTTCAATTACTGACATGCTGAACGCAGCTAAAAATTCAAACAGATAAAGAGAACAAAAATGGTACGAAAACAATCAAAGATATTTTAAATAACCCATTATAAACAACGAGTGGCGTTTTACCGTAGTTTGTATGTGTGTGAGAGCGAGCAAAAGCTGAGTAGTACATAGTTCGAAAGAGTCAAACTTTTAGATTATAAGTTCAAACCTGATAGGTTTTTCGTCTTTTTTCATTCCGTTGATCACAGGGCCAGTCCTTTAAAATATTTGTGCAATACTAAATGAGACCAAAAGAAAAAAACGTTTTTTAAAACTAATTTTTGTTATTTATGTGAAAAAGAATGGTTTTATCCAAGTTTTTGAAAACTGGATTCCTCTGTCTAGATCCCGTCTAAATATATACAGAGATACACCGCAAGCGGTAGCGTCCTGACTTCAACATCTCTAGAATGAATGTAATCGCAAGGCGCACTTTTTCTCCACCCGCTCCCTCCACCGTTCGCGCACTAATTAGTAAACCTTCTCCAGATATGGTCTCCAATGTTTTGGACAGTCATTCAGATTCTACCGGCACTTTGTGATTCGAATGTGGAGTGTGACCGATACAAACACCCACAAACATGCGGTGACATGTCCAAGTGCTTTCGGAGATATGATCCAAACACTTTCTTCCTCCGCACTTGTTTTGAACCATGCGTCACACACCGTGATCATGAAGAAATCACTTGTAGTCACTGAAACACATTTAAGAGTTATTTTGAACAAGCCAAAAGAATACGGATTCTTACCACGGTATCACCAGCTCTGGCTGGATCGCAAAAGCCATTTCAACGAACAAATAAAAACCTTAATAAATAAATTGCTACCTTTAAGCTTTTAAATAAAGAAGATTCCATTGAAAGTGTAGAATAATACAGTGAAAATAGTCCCATCCCAATTCCTAGGGTTCATTCAGACTGCACCAAAAGAGGTTTCTGAAAAAAAGGTCTGTGCTTTAAGCATATTTGTTTTAATTTTATATTAAAATGGGATATTTCTGCTACTGATGTTTTCATGGCTTTGGGCTGTTTCTGTCTCCACTATTTTCGAAAATATATCTGCTCCGTTTTATCTGGATGTGGATTTAAAATTATTCTACCTAACTTTCTCACTTGGCATATAGAATAGCACTTCTTTAGGTTTTCCGAGGCCCAGGGTTTAACCTTTTCAGCAGCACATTTCAATTAGAATTTGCACTGCCGCAGGGTGAAGTGTATACACCGGTCTCTATGGCAATGGAGCTAAGTTTGTAAACGAGGGAGAGTTCTATACAAGTGTACTGGGTAAGGTATACACGGGAGAAGGTAAATGATACTTTATAAAATATGCCCTAAAGGATACTTACATGTTCACCTTTCAATCAAACAACTATTCGACTAGTCACTGCTTTTGCCAATTAGGTCATTGCATAACGCATGTAAACCACACGGTTAAATTGCTATTTCTTTTCGTTTCTCAAATATAATAGAGGGATTCCGTTTCCCAGTTATTTCATAAACAATGGTTTCTTACTGGGAGAGAAAACTTATTAAATCGGTATGGGAATATATTTTGAACATTAAAATTCACAGCAGCTTTACCGGTAGTAGTGGTGTTTTGAAGAGAAAGAATAGCCTAAGAGAAAAAGAAAAAGGTACTTATTCAGGAATAGTTCACATGAAACGAAATGTTTTGTCTTTTCATGTTTACTTCCTTTTTATTGAATACACAATGATACGATTCTCAGAAAGGAGGAAGTGGCCAATCAAAGGGATGCCATACAACACACATGAGGAAAGTCAGGCGGTGATGGTAGGATTCGAACACTTGTCCTCCGGGGTGATAATTTGGGGATGTTACCACCGGGCCACCACCGCCTAAATTTTTATTCATTGTGATCATCGTCTATTTCTACTATCATAGTGTACATGTAAAAGCGTTACATTTTGAAGGATTGGATGTGTGAACCTTAGTTGGAGTTACAATTTGGCACACAGTTAAGTTAAAGGGATGAAGAACAAGAAGAAGAGCTTTTCACGGCTGATTCACAGGATCTCTTACATAATGGCAGATATGCGCTTGCACAAAACAGACGGCGATATTGAGTTGAATGAGTGGCGCATAAAGCGAAAGTAGCTTACAACAAGCACGCGGTTTTGTAGTTGCTACAAGCACCAGCAAATCATGGTATTATTCGTGGTCTATGAAATCAACGTACAAGATGCCTGATGAACGCCAATTCCAAAGGTGATGGGTCAAATCACTGGCTTCAGTGAGTAATTTTTCTTAGTGTTCGAAGCGTGCCCAACAATCAATTATATTTGGGGATGTATATTTTATTCATTTGGTATAAAAGATAAATGGGTGAGAGAGAGTAATTGTGTGTAACCTGATAGTTCTTTTCAATTGGGATTATCCCTCCGTGATACTTCGGGTGATGGCGTTCGTTGTCAGCAATGTCAGGGTTTTCCGTATATGCAGTTGTTTTGCATTTCGACATGTAAGGTCACATGGAGACCATTTTCGCTTATATCGGTTGTGTGTTTCCCTACATGAAAATCCTCAAGGAGCTAGAAAGAAATATTTCTAGAAAGTTCAGTATGCATGAGAATCGTGATGCAATTACATTATTCAATAAAAAAGCAAACCAAAAGACCGCCCCGCTTCTATGCAGTCATAACAGAATAGGCTTACAGAAAGGCTTTTGATTCCTGGTTAGAAAAAATAGGAAAAAAGTGGGATGTGGGATGTTAAAATAAAAAAATTAATGCTTTAGAGATTCGTACCACAGCCTCCCAGTTTTATAAGTTGCGTTTGACGGCGTTCAAAAAATCCCATTGATCATTTTGTTTTGAACAACGTGTGTAAGTACTGATAGCGAACATTCAGTAGTTCTGTCAACTATATTGGTTGAGGTAGTGGATAATCGCCTTTTCAATATTATCACCACAATTAGCTTGCTTATTTAGTTTTTCGGTCGGGTTCTTTTCCCTGTCCTCCCTGTTCACCAGCAATCTGATAGCGTTAACTTGGAATGGAATCATGTCTGACAATAAGAAATGAAGGAATCATGTGATTTGTCTCAAATGTTTC
>UZAN01041683.1:0-14238 GCA_900618425.1 Echinostoma caproni
TCCTGCTTTCTTAATTTTGACACACCGATGCTTTGTGTAAAATGTTTCTAACCCCCTCCCTTTTGCAAATTCTCAACAAGCAACACCCGGTTTGGTCAAATTACATGATGACAGTAGTACAAGGTAATATAATACGGGAAAACTCAACGGATTTTAATCATAACCTTACAAAACCTATTTTATCTTAAGGAATATGTCACTGGGGAGCTTCAAAGTGTCATTAATCCTTCGCCCCGGGAGGTTGATAAAAATATCCAGACAGTTATAAAACACAGCGACCTCTATTATTCATAATTGAATCCATGCTCAGGCATGTTTCTGTTTAGGTTCCGGATCGTCCACTGTGAAAGCGTTCCCTCGTGTACTGTCATCCTGGAAACTGTGAGATACTTTTCCATAAGTGTAAACCCGCCTCTCCCATAGACCACAGCCATTTTCACTGAGATTCAAGTTCGGACTAGAGGTCATCCAATGCATGTTTCCTTGAGGCAGCTACATGCCAGTAAGATGGATTATGCTTATATAGTGGTGCTATCATGTTGCAGAATCGTGGGTCCCAATAGGTTTTCTTAAATCGCGGGAAGAAGAAGCCCGTTCTAGATTGTGATGTCTGACTTCCTTCGAAAATTACCAACTACGACTTTCAATCCATGAAAAAGGCCCGTTGCAGACTTGGTGACTAAAGGTTATCTGGTTCTCGTTCAGGTCATGCCAGTAGCACCCGCATCCGTTGGGAACGTAGAGTTTACGTTTTTTCGCATCGTTGAATATCATATCGATCCATTCTAAAGCCCATTTGACTTAACTTACTCAACTTGATAAGCCATATGTCGGTTTGTTATCCTTGGTATTAGATTCATCTTCCTGAATTGTATCAGCTACTGTGCGCTTCACACACTCACATACGCTTGATAATCACCGTTACTTGTGCACAGTTATTGTCTGATTTGAAGTAGCACACAAGACTCGTCTCGTCCGTTTGTCAGAGATCTTTCGTCGAATTCCCCAAATCTTGCAATCCCACCGATGTTCGTTGACCGCGAGACCGCGGTGATCAACGAATCACCTGACAGATCTGCGGCACAACTAACGCACGCAGCCTATGCTGAGTGATCCGGAGTGCACCAGGTGGATAGCACTCATGGTAGAGTTGATGATGCTACGCACTTACAGGAGCATTTTCTATGATAAATTGGTTAACCGTGACCACGGTTGAAATCCGTTTTGTGTTTCTGTACGATAATAGCTTGCGTTACTATCAAACCCAATTTGATCAATCCGGGTTGGTTTGGTTGTAAAGGAATTGCGGAAATTTAGAATGGAATAATAGCGTTTTTCGCCTTATTCTAAGCTGATTCCGTCGGTTAAATGTCGCTTACTTCAACAAACTCAACACAGACCGAGTCCTCTATGTTTTTGTAACGTATAGCATATAAATGGAGATTTCCTTCTATCCACCCTTTTATTGTGACCCAACGAAACAAACGATTAGCGTCAACCATGCATTTAATACACTACCAAGTATCCAAAAGATGCAATCCTAATACGAGCCCCACAACGGTCGACACTTAGTGGGCTAAGAAGAAAGAAGGTAAGTCTCCAAGTGACGTTGTTTCGAGCTTAACCCAAGCTGATTTGGTTAACTAACTCATGTACCCGTATGTAGTTTTCAGGTGGTCTATTGATGACCCTGCAAATTAGATCGAAACTGTTCAGTAGAGATAAGTAGGACCGTTGGTGCGGTAAAGACGCTCTTTGGCACCTAAAGGTGAAACAGTGACAAAAATGGGAAAAACACTGCTTTTAGGTTGAGAACAAGACTTCCTTATCACTTGTGAAATAGTGTGCAAGGTTCCGACCTACTCTAATATAAGTTTCTGCTTCCTTGTTATTTTTTCTCAGAGCACAGGCATGTCCATTCCACGGTCTCGTGAACTCAAGTCAGGGTTCATCTTTTATATTCTTTTCACCGTGATTAGTCTCCTATCAGCGACAGCAATATTGGTTTTTTCCTTTTGCCTCTATTGCAGGAATCAAATGGACCTAAGCCAGAAGAACCGTTTCAAGGGGACCAAGAATCTGACGCATCCGGGGTCGATCCGGTTCCCGAATTCGAAACACTCACAGCTAAATTTCATTTTGTCGATCTGGCCGGTAGTGAACGTCTCAAGCGCACAGGTGCTACCGGTGACAGAGCAAAGGAAGGGATTTCTATAAACCGAGGTTTGGTAAGTAATGTTGTGTATTTTCGGGTTTATTTTAAGCTCTTCTATTCTGTCATAATCCCATCAAACTAGTCTGGTTAGTTCATTAGTGGTTCAAATGTTACCCGTCAATCTGTAGTGAGTTCGTTGGTCGAGATAGATCACGTTCATATCGGTCCAGAATTGGTGTTTGAGGTAACCGGACTATGGTTGACTGACTACACTCATTCTCGCGATAGCCCTTCAACACTTCGTCTTTCCCACTCATTACGTGCACGGTTGTGTTCAAATGAGAGAAATGGATCATTGTTATAGCGATTATTATTATTATTATTTTTTAAAATATTGTTATTATAGTTGGTTTTGGACACTGGTTTATACATTCCGATATTCCCCTTACTCCTTCATTCCAATGGGCATTCATGAGAAATAAACCAAAACGGGGACACGAAAATGTATGTTTAACGATTGTACAAACTGAAACTAGTTTTTGATATGGCCGTACCACAGGCGCTGGAGATTTCACTTTGGATGGGCATAATGAAACTTTTGTAAGCGAATGACTCGACGCATGAGACGGACTAAAAAGAAGAAATTGCCATTCCGAAATTTTGCGATCAACTAAAAGCCGTACTCTTTTACACAGACGTAGTTTTTTTACGAAAAGAGTACCTCCGATTAGTTATCATCACTTCTACTCTTCATTAAGTTATATATTACAAGAAAGTAGAACTTCAAGGAGTTGATTAAAATGTCTTGTTCGTTCACCGTCCTGAACCGAAATTTTTTCTGTGCTTTCATAACGCAATACTCGACATTTCTGTTGCTGTCGATAGATTACATATATCTATTGGTATTCAATATTTGTTCCAAAACTATCTTTTTAACCACAGAATAAAACAGTTTCAAATGTTTAAGTTGAAGGGGTCACCAACACCCTATCATCTATTCATCATTTCAGCTTGCGCTTGGTAATGTGATATCCGCTTTGGGTGATAAAGCGAAGCGTGGCTGTCATGTCCCTTATCGAGACTCAAAACTAACTCGGTTACTTCAAGATTCCCTCGGAGGCAATTCGCGGACAATCATGATCGCCTGTATCAGTCCGTCTGATTGTGACTTTGTGGAAACATTGAACACACTGAAGTACGCCAATCGGGCACGAAATATTCGAAATCGGGTTATTATGAATCAGGACAAGACAAGCAAGCAGTTAGCAACTCTGCGTGCGCAGCTAGCCGCACTTCAAGAGGAACTAGACGAATACAAGCAAGTAAGTTGATCCTTTCTGTTTCAAACTTCGACAAGGGTTCCAATCAGCTGTATAGTATCGCGAAAGACTGTGGTTACTCTATGCAGTCATGCGCTTTGATACATTGTTGCGTCAATGACCCTGTGATTTCTTTGATATTATTTGCACTCGGTGGGGAAAGTGGTGATACTTTTTCCGCTCCAAGACGAGTTGAGTCAAGTTATCATGTGTTTATGGCACTTTTCTATGAAATCGCTTTCGTTGGTCAGGAAAAGCGAAGTTAAACCTGCTGGGCAATTAATGTTGCGAATTTAATCAAATATGTATTCACCCATTCACCAGCGTGAAGCGATTCATTTAAGAACCTTCGATACACATGTTTGTTGCCGACCGATTCGATTTCTACCATATAATCAATCATGGGATTTTTTTTACCACAGAATATACTAATAAGGTGAAAGCGACTATTGACAAGAACCCCTTTATCTCATTAGGTTTTCAGGCCAGTATATTTGTTTTTATCGCAGTAGGGTACCAGTGTGAATGAGAAGATTACCAGTTGCATCCTCTATTCCGGACACTGGAAAGTATGTCTACCCACACATGAATGAAACCGAACTTCACTCACTGCAATCTGCAATAAATCGAAACGTGCAAACCCACAGATCAACCTTTCAGCCACGAGAAGTGATTTTTCTTCATCAGCGCGAAACTCATCATTGAGAGATTGTGGCATCTTTTGTCTTCCACCCGAAAGTTGTCACAGATCCTTGTTGAATGGTGAAATGTAACTTCGCCTTGCTTCCTCAAACCACTTGCCACTTGAAGGTGTCACGACAATAGCCCTACTGCATAGGCAGAGGTACATATTTCAAACGTGTTGTGGATGTTTGGGAACAGAATGTTTAAAAAGCCTCCCTTTAGACTTACTTATTTCTCTTCAAGTAAATATTCAGTTTTAAAAATTACAGCGCCAATGGTCCATTGGCTTGATTGGGATAGAAAATTGGGTTTTGTTTTACCACTTGAAACTCTCAGATACTTTCTTACTAAAGAAGAACAACACGAGCTTGAAGGTAGGCTCGATTTGATTTTTCGGAGTGAAATTGTGTGCTATGACCGACACAAAGCAGTAAACTGCCATCCCTTCGTTGTTACGGCACTTCGGTTCAACTGTGACTCGAGGCGGAGACCTTCGGGTTGAAAATCAAAATCATCGTCCCCGAGCTTAACGATCAACGGACAACACGTTAGGTGACTGGTCTAAACCCAGAACCCAGAGTTATGTTTTGTTTTGGAAGAGTTCTGCGTATTTATAGTGAACCAATTACTACTAGGGCGGCATGCATAGAGTTTCTCAGCCGCAAAGCACTGGTTGGTGACGCAACACCTCACGATTGAAGGACATCGTTTTGAGTGATCTACACTAACGATAATGCTGTAATGCGGAAGGTCACCGAAGCGATTGCAATCAGTTGGCGGAACCCTCTTTTATGCCAACTGAAAGACTTGTTCATTATGTTGGTTTTGTTCTTCTACCTTTCCCTGATTTACATTTGTAATTTATGCAATTATTATAACAACATTTGTAATTCGCTTCTGAATGGTATATGAATATTACGTTCCTCTACAGTAGGTATGCGATATGGCTGGGTGTCGCAAACAGTGGCGCTCATGCATATACTCATTATTTTTATAACTTCAGTCTATGAAAATGTGCTTCCTTTCGCTGAAATCTTCTGTCAACATTCTAATCATCATTCTGCTATTTTATCCAAATGGGCAACCGAAAAACAGCAACCAAAACCGGCGCACGAAAGTGCAAGGTTAATGGTTGTAAGAACTGAACTGAACTGAACAGCAGGTACCAATTGAGATGCAGTGAAATCGTTCAAAACAAAAATCGTGTTATTTTGCTTTACTAACTTCTCTTTTTGCATGATGTCATGAGTAATAGCAACGTGTATTTATGGAAAGCTATCTCATCAGTGAACTATGACGTCCGAAAAAGGCATGCGGACTTGATAGTTTCATGTGACTTTGCCCATGTGTGCTTGTCTGTTGAATTTTACTGATTTAAACATCTATCCAAATCGCATTCAGTTAACCAAACTCTTTGGGTAAGTGATAATAATACGCTCATAACAAAAATGTGTGAAACCAGCTAACTTGAGCTTTCTTCACTGATACGCTTATCGTTTTTTGTTTTTCCTGGGGTGGTTAATGATTCATCGATCGATTTGATTTAAGAGTGGGAAGGCCAGTACTAAGTAGCAGAATAGTTGTTTCAACGTTTTTATCTAAGTTGGGACTAGTTTCCAAACCAGTGTGTAAACGGATTGTGAGTGCTTAAACTTCATGCTGTGTTTTGTTCACCTGTTTCCTGTTTCAATCTAGATTCGTCATCGTGTAATTCTTATCGATTTCGTCGTGGCGATTAAACTAGTTAGTCGAATAGTCTCAAGGGTTAGCCGTTCCTCCTTTTTCTTCTCCAGTGCCACTAGATGTGTCGCTGATTTTGACCTCGTTGCGTCTCGTTCCGCATGTACTGCCACGGGTCAGCGCGTGTTAAGCCAAAACTGTGCGTTATTATAAACCAATGCGCATTTGTTAGTCATTCGGAACCCTCCACAACAACGCTTAGCGGCATCGCTATTATTCGTGCATGAAATTCACCAATCATGCTAAAGCATGTACTTGATTTTTAAATTCTTTAATCTTGACCGTGAGGTCCTCTCTGTGCGACGTGGCGAGTGTCGTTGGACCATGTTACCCAACTACGCTGTCACCTGTAGTCTTGACGGAACTCTATGTAACTGGCCACTTTACGTCATAGAGTCCAGTTATCTCCGTGTCTGTGCAACGTATCCTTTCCTTTTTTGACTTTCGATGGCGTATATTTTAAAAAAAATGTGGTTCGTACAGTCACGCTCCCCTCCGTCTTTTTAATACAATGGGGACTTCCGAGTGCTGAAAGCCCCGTTCTATCAGGAGCGTGTACGTACTTGGAGCTATCGTGCTTTAGGGTCGATATTTGTTTGTCTTCTACGACCTATTTGACCAATGGCTTATTTCATTCAGCTCGTCGTGGAAGCAGTTCAGTGTGTCAGTAGATTCATATATGCCCATGTTTTCCCACTGCACACCTTAGCGTGATAAACAATAGAAGAGGCGAACCTCATTACCACACGGATCTGTTGTCCGAAGATGGGGCTTGAGCTGACGAATCACGTAGGTGTGGTTTGAGCAAGAAGACTATGAAGCTGCCTCCCATCACATTTTCGTGGCGGTGTTCGGGTGAAAGTGCATTCAAGACAAAATCTAGTTCGATCTATAAATTAAAAATAAAATGCTGAATCCTGTCATTCTAATTTACCTAGTGACTGCTTACAATCCGGATAATCGAACTCGCTCAATAAGTTACTCGAAATGCTTTGCACCACTGTTTCTTTGCCTGAATCTCTTGCTTCATCTTTTGACAGTTTTCTACTTCTTCATCCCAAATGGGAAGCCAAAAGACAGCAATCATTACCGCCGAACGAAAGTGTAATAATAATGTTTGTATCATATGAAACTGAAAGTTCGTGGTCTGACCTGATTCGTTAGTGTCGTACAAAATGTGCTCCTCATGGATCTTTGGACCTTGGTGGAGAGATGCTTGCGGAAATCTGGTTCGTACGTGATGGTGCGGCCGATGAAAGAAATAGTGACTCTGTCCAATTCTATTATAATTTCTACAAACACTCATCATTTATGATTGTCGCGAAACCTTATGCAACGTCCCGTCGCTTATAACGACCAGTTTCTCATATCACAACCAAGCAGCTTTATATCTGACCAACTGCTGACGCACATGCTTCTCATTACTTTTTGATGTCTAACCGACTCTGCTAACACCATATGTATACTTATCAGACGTCCAAAGTGAGCTTGAAACATGTTTCTCTTGGCGTTCTTTTTCATATTTGTTGCCTCAGTTTTCAATTTGTTTTCAAGAACATTTGTGGCTCTTGTTTTCGCTTGTTCTATTTCATTCATCAATTACAATATGCTATTTTTGGGGAGTTGTAGTTAGCCTAACAATTTTCAAAATGCTGATTCAGTGAGATTACAGTGCTTTGATCCTTTATCTATCCCACATCTTAATAGGGGAAGCGGATCGCCACCGCTGAAGGTGCGGATGGTGTGACTGACTTCGCCCACGAGCTGGAATTTTGGCGTGCAGAGAACGATAAACTGCGTCTCAGAGTCAAGGCGTTGACAGTGACGGTGGATACGTTGAAGGTATGTTTAAGTCTGTCTAGATCTCGATTTCCCCGTAATTGTTCAGATTACTTGTTTGGAGTGAATCTTTGATATCACTTCAACAAAGCTTTGTCAGTCTCCTATGCTTCAAAGTTTCGTTTGATCATGTATAATCATGATTCCATGATTTGCGGAGGGACATTTTACGACTAAAATTCAGGTGACCCGTGCGCTAGTTCGGTAACTACCTTACCTATGTGACTATAACGGGGTGAACCAATGGAGGCAACCAGACGGAACCGTCGCATCGACAAAATAACCAAGTGCATGCTCGTTTTTCTATTCCTCAACAACTCGCAAATCTGTTATATTGAATGCTGTTTAGGCATATTCTGTGGATGAAGAAAAAACACCTGCATTCGTGCATTGTGATTTCAGATGCTGATGATAATTTTTCGGTTTCTTGCACGCGCAGGTTCGGAATGCCCAATTACTAGCTGATCAAGAAGCTAGCTCATGGGCTTTGTCCAAAGCGCGTTTGTTACAAGCCGCACAGGGTGACGTTCCGAGCGCCACTGAGAATGGTACAGATCTGTTGAACAAAGCGAATAAAGAATCTTCCCCACTGAACTTGATTGTGGAAGAGATGGACAGCTTCCGCGAACTCGTAGAGAAGTACACTGTTGAGAACGAGGAACTCCGGTTAGTAGGTCATATTACCTGGCATCAATTACTGCCCACTGCATATACCGTGGTGCTTTTTTCCTCATCGCCTTTTGCAGTTTTTTTCGATTCAGTTCTACAATCTTTAATGTCTCTAGCGAACACAGATACGGTATGTCACGATATTTCATTTAGAAACTTGGGGCGTTACTTATCTAATTCTCTATTCCATCTGTTTTACTTTTTTTGGGACCGTAAAACTTGATACCTTTCTGACTGGAATTCATGTATTGTGGCATCTATTGATTTTTGTAGAATTTTCCAGAATTTTGGTATGAGCTGAGGACATCGCAATAAACGGTTTTTCACCATGGGCAACGCGTGTCCTGATCAATTGTATCGGTTTACTTCAATTCACTTTTTTGACTATAGGTTGAGCCATTCGATTGTCTGCCGCACGTCAACAGTGCACGCGTGAGAACCAGGCTGGTTTCAGACCTGGTCCAGGTTGTATCGATCACATCGTTATTCTTCGTCAAATTCTAGAGCACAGACACTCCCTCCTTAGACCCACAATTTCTTTTTTCCTCGATCTGAAAGCGGCTTTCGACTCAGTGGACCACTCTAAACTCTGGCACAGCTTCGCTCTGAGGGATGTGCCCAAGAAGTTTATTTCAATATTGCAATCCCGAGCCCTAGCTTACGGCGCTTTCTCACCCGAAATCACTACAGAAAGTGTTGTTCGACAGGGTTACCCTGTCTCTCCGTTTCTGTCTAATTTCGATTTGTGAAATTCCCCCATGACTGAAAATTCTCTCACCCTATTGAGTATGTACTTTGTGAAGATTAACGTGTATGTTTTTTAACTCGAATGCAAGCTTCAGTCCCTGCACAGTAGACGTGATTCTTCAAATAGCCCTATCCTCGTGCGACGATAGCGGCATCGATTTACTCCCAGGTGGCGGACTGCCTGATCCGTAGTATGCAGACAACATTGTGCTACTTAGTTGCAAGTTTTTCTGGATAGTTTGTGTGCTAGGATGGCCATATTCGGCATGCATTTTGCACCTTCAAAGTGCAAAATGTAGCCACAAGGTTGGGTTGGTTCAACCCTCAACTTCACTCTGACTGGGGAAGTAGACAAATTTTACTATCTGGATAGTTATGTCTCACCTGATGGACACATCACAAATGGAGTGTCGTCGCTCATACAAAAGACTCGGTTGGCATTTGCCAACTTGAAACATCTGTGGCGCCGTCGCGACATCCGGGTGTCTGTGAAGAGTCAAGTGTATGCTGCAGCAGTTCTGCTATATGGAGCAGAAACTTGGCCATTAAGAAAACAAGATAAAGATAGACTGTCGGTGTTTGAACATTACTGTCTACGCATCAGTACATCTGGTGGGGCAGCCGGACGAGCAATGCTGAGGCAACCGCGGTCGCCCACTGGAATAAATGGTCGACCTCCATAGATTACGTTAGTTGGGGTATGTGTTACGCATGTCACCAAGTAGGTTATCACGGCGAGCGATGTTTGCCGAGGCAGGTAGTGAATGGAATAAAGCCAAGGGTGGTCAAGTTAGGAACTAGCATGAGGGTATGAAAACCCTAACCAGGAGTCTGGCTCACATAGGTTCCATTAGGCTCCCTGGATGGAGACCTCAGGACTATCGTATCCGATGGTTAGGGACACTGAGTCATATGGCTACGTGTCGTAAACAGTGACATCCATGCATCTTCTAGATTTTTTTGCAACATTCATCCAATGAAATTTCCAATTTTCTCTTCGTTTTCACTTTTAATTTTCCTGACTTTCTTCTACCGTTCATCCAAATGAGCAACCAAAAGTGTCGCACCGAAATGCATGCTTAATGGTTGTCTAAACTGGAACTCAAACTGTTGGGAAAAGGTCAAGGGCGGTCAGACGAATACCTGGCATGAGGGCATGAAAACCCCAACCAGGAGACNCTGCAGTTAAGCTCCTTGTATAGAGACTCCGATATCATAGTAACTGGACGTTAGAGACCAAGTGATACGGCTTGGTGTCGCAAACATTGGCGCTCGCGCTGCTGATCATTATTTTGACAACCCTAGTCATTATCAATCATCTTCCACTTGTATTTACTCTAAACATTCCAATCCCCATTCTGCTCTTTCATTCAAATGGGCAACCACAGGACAGCAACGAAAACCGGCGCACGGGAGTGCATGGTTAATGATTGTAAAAACTGAAGCCGACACTGAGATGTTCCATGGTGCTAGTGGTTTGACCTGTTGGTATATGTATATACATTGAACAACATGTTGAGATCGTAAATATTGTGTTCAGAATGTTAATTTTTTATCACACAAAATACAATACGAATAACAGAAAATGTCTATGGTTTTCTTTGTTACGCAGAGGTCTCAGATCCTGGGCTTGGAGTGTTGAATCATAAATTTTCAATAAAATAAGACTTCCTGATACAATACATGTCAAGATTTTGATTTTGATTCGTGTTGTTGCCCAGAGGTTTTGCGGTTCCCCTCACAAGTAATTTAAGGCGTCTTTTACATACTGAACAAATGATACCACATTACTATTGTCTATTTCAAATAGTGATTAGGGTATGCTCCTATCAAAAATAGTATAATCTAATCCTCTTCAACTTTCTCCCCATCAGAACTAAATTGGCCGAGGCGGAGGCATTAGCTGAGTTTGGACAGCGTAACTTCACACGCGCATCACCGGGGCATCCAAATCGTCTATCTGATGGACTGTATACTTCACGCGGTGCTCCACGGGTTGCACTGACCAATAGTGAGTTTCCTGATCTGGATTCCAGTACAATTGCTGCTGCTGAAGCCGGCTTGTCGGCTATTGACTTCTACCTGGACGATGAGACGACTTCTCGCAGCTACAAATCCCATCACAAGAAACACCGACGACGTCGTCGTAAGAAGGACGAGCAAGACCAATCTGCCGGCGATCTGGAACGGCGTCAACCCTTACAGGAAGTTTCAGACAATCGAGTTAATACAATAGAGAATTGGGACGAAAAGCCCATTCACCGCAACCAGAAAAGTAAGTTCAATCGAAACAGACTTACCTTATGTAGCGTCCTTTTCCCAATGAATTTAATCACGATTCCTTTGTTCATTATCTATAATCCGGAACCACGAGCTCTATCTGCTCATGACCCACACACCTACGTCGTATCAAGTGACTGTCAACAGGACTACTGTACTTGATGACTAGTCTAAAAGGAACAGTCCCTACATGATGGAAACTTGAATGAACGAAATGTAAATGTCGGTGTTTATCTTCGCATGGCGCTATTTTACCCTCTTTTCTATTTTCTGCTTACATTTCGTCTATGTCTGTGAGCAATTCTTCTCTTCTCGTTTAGTATGCAGACTATATAACATTCGGATTGCCCTACCCCAACTCATCATTTCAAACCACTGTACAAGAAGACATGTCTAAAATAGTTGAGTGGTCTCAAAAAAGGAACCTCCGCGCGAACCCCAAAAATGTAATGTATCTTTTTCCTTTTTGAAAGGGAAAAACTGTGATGAATTATCAAACGCCAGCCCGCCTTTATCTATCCTCAGTGACCGACAACCGTCTGTCAAATACCTTGGTATTATTTTTAACCGTAATCTCACACGGTCTGACCTCGTTAATGATGTTTCTCTGAGGGTCAGCAGGCTCACGTTTTATGTTTTACGACTTAAATCACTTTCCATTCCTAAACGAAGTGTGATGAACAATAGAACCACTGAAATCCGTTCACTTCGGCCTACTGCTCAATTACAGAAACCAACGAACCGAGTCCCGGATCTTAGTCCCGATGATGATGACATCTGCGTGCCAGAAACAGCGACTCAAACCGCTAGATTACCATCATCACCAGCCAAGATAGTTCTAAAATTGNTCTCTCTCTCTCTCTCTCTCTCTCTATATATATATATATATATATATCACGTATGACGCTCGACTGTGCTTAACAAATCATGGCATAATAATCTTTATCAAAATGAAACATTTTCCATGATTTGCATGTGGGCGGTATACTGCCAGGTTACCCAAGACAAAGCAGGTGAATGTTTTCGAGGAATCCACTACCTGAGCATTTGGCTAGCCAAAGCCTGACCCACAGAGAAGCGGGGAGGTATGTAATAACCGCCACCCACTGGGGGCCGGTGTTTAGTTCATCGGATCATACGCTCTTTGGACGCGATCAAACGTTCAAGGTGCCCAATTGAGCCGGTGACCACTGCCGCTACCAGGAAGGTGTGCGTGTGGTTCTTACGCTTCTCCTTGGTTGGTTTAAAATCAGGCTTTTTAGCCAACTCCCCCTAGGTGAACTACCAGTGGTTCACCAACCCGGTTATAGCCCCGGGGCTCGGCTTTTCGTCCTCTCTTTTCGGTGGGGAAACACCTCCGCCACGAGAAGGCAGTGAGTAGGGCTTCCTCAGCATAGGCTATTTGAGACGCTTGGTCGAACGGAGCATTTCGCGAGGTGTAAGAGTGAGTGACCAACCGCAACCCTAGACACCCACCCCGGACCATACTGAGGCTTTGGGAGGCACCGGATATAGGATGTGATTGGATGATGTGAATCGGTGATTATACCGATTTACAAGAAAGGCTACAAGTCCTCTTGTGAACACCACAAATGGATTAGTTTCACTAACGTTGCCCCTGAACTTCTCCCTGGGATCATACTCCGTTGATTGTCTAGGCCCGTAGGCAGTGCACACACGTGAGAACCAGGCCGGTTTTTAATCTGATCGAGGTTGTATCGACCACATCTTCACTCCGTTTTATCCTAGAACACCGACACTCCTTCCGTAGACCCACCATTTCCATGTTCCTCTATCTCAAAGCGGCTTGCGGTTCAGTTCAGTTCAGTCAGTTTTACAACCATTAACCATGCACTTTCGTGCACCGAGACTGCACCTTGACGTGGTGTGATGGCTTGCGCGCCTCAGTGACCCTGCGAGCTACACAGGATGGCTTTTCACAGCCGGAGATCCAATCATGCCTGAAAGGTCAACGGGTAGAGGCCAGACGAAGCTCAGTCTCACAAGCCAGCTGCTTGGGCACCCCCTGGCTTCTTTCTTCTATCCACACTCGCCCCTGGAGAGGCCACTCCAGCAAATAAACACGGTGAGGGGCAGTTTACCGGTCGAAAAACCCCCGCTAGATGGACGTAGGAGCGGGGTACCTGGGGCTTCCTCTCGACGGTGGGAGAAGTCTTCGCACTTCATTGGACAGCTACCGCCCACCCAAGCTGGGCAGCCCCCAGCCAATAAGGTGCTGTCCCGTCCACGTTCCGCATGTCTCACTGGGTGCATGAGGCTAAGGGCTGATCCCGAAAAGCGGACCGAAAATCAACGCACCAGCGAACAACACAATTAATCGAAATTCAAAGGCCTTGCGTGACAGGTCTCTAGAAGCTCCCACACGGGTGCTTCGTTCACGCTCCCGCGTTGGATTTACGCCCCACTGCCTTATGGGTCAGACTTTTGAGTCAAAGGCTCCGGTTAGGGTTCCCAAAGAAAAACCCCTTCGTCGGTGTGGGCTACCGCGAAGTATGCCGTGCCCTAAAGTCTTGGGTACCCATTTAGAAAACCATCTTTCCCATCTGTCTTGCGATTCAGTCGAACGCTGTAAAGTCTGGCGCTGCCTATCCTTGTTTGGTGTGTCTGAAGAGTTTATTTTAATACCACAATCCCTTCATACTAATAGCCGAAGCCAAGTCTGAGCTTACGGCACTTTTTCACCTGAGTTCACTACCGAAAGTGGTGTTCGACAGGGTTGCATTCTCTCTCTCTGTTTCTATTTAACTTTGTTATAGATTTAATTCTTGAAACAGCCCTATCCTC
>UZAN01041683.1:26928-37707 GCA_900618425.1 Echinostoma caproni
TTCTCCATCAGTGCTGCTGAATCATCAGATATCCAATGCCTCGGTCGGGCTACCACTTCAGATCCACAGGCAACTCTCGCAGCGGAGTGCATTGCTCGTTCATTTACACTACTACTCCGCAGTGGGTTTCACCCTTGCCTTAGTTCTGATTCAAAACGGTCAGATAAGCGATGATCTGCCAATCGAGTTTGCTGGGATTTTCTCCGACCAGTGAGTTGGAGAGTGAACTGAATCAAAGCTAGCGCATAATAAAATTCAACACAGGTGGTCCAATGGGACCTGTAGTTTTGTACTAAGCCACGCCAACGGTAGCTTATTGCTATGTGGTCGATCTGAGTTAGCGTGTCAGTTGAATTTGAGCACCACGTTGCTGTCCGTTGAGAGCTTTGTCGGAAGTTGATGCTGGATAGGAACAGATGATGTGCTGCGCTGAACTGAAGAAGCCGATCGCTATCATCTCTTCGCTGAAAGGGCAGAGCACAATGTCCGCCTAGACAAGCCTCGATTGGGCTGTTTTTCAACTTGATAGTTGAAATCACCTGCGAGAGCAACTATACCGGAGCGTCGGCTCAACCGAATGGGTTCGGTGAGTTCATCATAAAACTCGTCCTTTTGAGCATCAGAACTGCAGTTGGTCGGTGCATGCGCTGAAACGATGAATAAACACCTTTTGGTATTGCTTCCCATCCGGACGCTGACAGACCCTTTCAGCCGCGTCGCACATAAGCGACTATTGACGGGATCCAATCGAGTAGTGCGGCTTCGGCTGTATTATTCAGTACAGTGCCCACACCATGCTGGCCTACTGAACGGGCTTCGTCATCACTTGACGTATGAAGGACGAACCTCGAAGACAACCCCGGTGCACCTAAGTGGCATATATTACTAGAATCCTGGATTCGAGTCCTCGACACACAGCAGACATCAATCCCCAAAGAGTCCATTGTATGCGCCAAACCCGCAAGGCAGCGGGTAAAGCGAAATAGAGGCTCATTAACTTGGATCAATTACTCCTCTACCATTTTACCGACTGAAAGGCCAACTCAAGTTGAAACCCCAACCTGGAGGACCAGGAGACTGGACTTTGTCTGACCTTTACCCATTGACCTTCCAGGCATGATTACATCTGCGGCTTGACAAAAGGCATCCGGTATCGCTCGTTGGGTCATCGAGGTGCACCAGCCATCACGCCACGTCAAGGTGCAGTCTCGTCGTGAAGGTCGCATGTTCTCAGACGCTGTTGTCGCAAATGTGACTCAATATTTGCACACACGGATCAGACCGTGGACACAATGGATTGTACACAGGCGTCCACAAAAGAAGCAGCAATGACCGACATGAGGGTGACGTGTTCGATGAAGCAGGACATAGATAGTCCTCTTCCACAACGATAGACTTGTAACTTCGCTTCCTTCGGTGTGAATTCACTCTCGTTACTAGATGTAGTTGCCAACTGTCCTGGCTACTGTCTTTATTGTTTTCGGGAAACTCTTGGGAGCAATCACGATTGTTTAACCCCTTTAGATTTTCCTTACAGTACAAGTTATCGACGGGTCTTTGCGTTAATTAAGGGAAGGAATGACCGAAACAAGTTCATTCGTTGTTGGATTACTCACCAAAACCCTTATAAAATTTTACACACATTTTACGATACCAATTCAATCTTGGCATGAGGATATGACTTCTATCATGATAGTCTTACGAAACGAGTGCGACTGACAGTCCATCAAGGGAAGTTACTGAAAACTTCGATTCCAAATGAACAAAGAAGACGCGTATGAAGCACATCCACGCTTTCTGGTTGTAGCAGCGATCATCGACTTCTTTGGGCATCTTGGATGTTAAACCGTGTTCGAAATAAGATTGATCCAATGAGCGGGACACTCACTCCCAATGGATTGTGGTTCCCTCATATCGTCCCTTATCCTAGCTTTCGCAAACCAATAGTTCCTCTTGCGACCCCCGAGAAAATTCATCTAATTTGATCTGAACAACCGTGATCATGTCATGGGCCGATTTCTGTTTTATACGTATTGTTGTACCGCTTTTTGTTAGACAGTCTGATTTCAGACGTGTATAAAACATTAATCGTCACTTTGAATGGGTTTTGAAACACCGTCACGGATTTCAAACATCGCTTGCTCCGTCGGCTTCTGCGACCGTTTGTTGTATACGTTCGTGATTTTTCTCTTCGTAAACTCTATACGTTTCTTCGTTTATGCTTATGTGCACCAGGCTTTCCGCCCACTGATTTGATCTTGTTCTACATCCCTAATCCAATGATAAAATAATCTGACGCGGATCACGAATTGGCATACAGTTTCCTAGTTTTCTTTTTTGGTTAGCATAAACTTTATCATTTGGTACAGCTGACGGAGTTTAGTCGTGGTCCGATTAAATCGATCGATTTCCCTTTTGTCCCGATCCAATTCAGTATCGACTAGTGTGTTGCGAGCCCCACACAAATGACTCATGTGAGTGTTCGCATCGCCTGGCACACAAAAAATAGCATTTACACTTTCCAGTTGTGGTTGTATTGTCACTGTTACACTACTGTTACCGTCAATGCACGTTGATTGATTTACCATAGTTTTCGTCCCTCACGTCATTTGTCCAACGAGACCAAATGATTGACTAATTGAAACAAAAGCGGGCAATCACGTGACCCGGAGTAATTGATTATACATATAATGTACTAGTTTGCCATTGTGCTGCCAAAGTAACCCTTCTGTTTTGTTATAATGTTTGTATTTTGTACTATTTTGTGAGGTGATGTCTACCTCTATGAGTGATTATTATAGGCTTGGTTTACTCTTGTCTCCTCCTTCCGGTGGAGAGGAGAAGACAAAGGATTACTGTCACTCTTGCTCTCTTTTTCCTCATCGCAACACATTTTGCCGTTTGACTAATGTGAACCAGAGCCGAAAATGCGCCCCAAACATGAGCTCGGTCGATTTTCCACTGAACCGATCGATCAGTTTCATGCGTTATTCGAGTTATCCCTATCCCTTTTTGTCACCTTTTTACAATCTAGATTTGTTGGCTGGGTCCCTTGTATACAATAATGCAACGCTGATGGCGTGTCCTGCAGTTACTCCTTCCCCGTCGCTTATAGGTTGTACTAATTTCCGAAGCGGAAAATCGATCTTCCCTGCTTAGTTTCTCGTTAGCTTCTCTAAGATTAAGATTGCCTCACTCAGCGCATACACGTGATTTATAATAAATTGAGATTGATTTTATGCCGCCACACCGTACGGTATGAGGACTGCAGCTATGAAACGTCCTCGGCACAACATGGCTTTACCTGTAGTATTTCATCAAATCGTTTTCGTTGGTACAATACATTTTTACGACCATGGGTGTGTATCGACGGGAACTGATCACCCCGTTTCACTCTGTTCTCATCAGGATGAAGTGAAAAATTTGCAAATGTCCCGTCAAGAACAGGTCCGTTTGGAGCGGGAACAAGCAAAGAAGAACAACGAGTTGCGTCAGTTGCGTGCCGAGTTGGAAGAGCTGCGTCGATATAAAGTCGATTTGACTAAGCGCTTGCAACAAGAGACAAAACGTTCCAGACAAATCGAGGCAATGTCTGCTAAACGCCTGTTAGAACTGAAGAAAGCCAAATCGCAAGCCGATAGTCAGCTGCGTAGTCTGGCTGCAGCACATACGGCCAAAGAACGGGCGTTGAAACAAAAACAGGCCGAGGTGAGTATTTATATATATTTATGCGATCAGTTGCTATGTCTCCCGTATCATGGTTGTAGTATATGCGGTAAATAAACTTCCCCGTTTCTTCATTTTCCTAGTTGGAAGCACTGAAACGCAAAACTTTGGAGCAACAGCGACAACTGTCAATGTCAGCTAATCGCATGACACGCAGCGTTTACGGGACCTCTATCTCCAGCAATTCCACTTCAGCTCCTAAAACACCCACTCGAAACATCATGTCCACCAGCATGTACGGTAGTGTGGGATTCTCGGGTGCACCTTCAGGTCGCACTGTTGAATCCTCCCGTATATTAAATGCCGCTAAAGCCAAATGGAATATGGTACTGCGTCAGCTGGAGACCGAAGTGCAACGACGTCAAACCTCCGCCCGACTCGAGCACGATCTTCAGACTTGGATTCGTGAGCGCGAAAGCCTGGGTCGTCGTCTGCTACGTTTGCAGCGTCGACGCGCTCGAGTAGAAGAATCAGTCACGGATGATACAGAACCGGAGGATGTGACCCCGAAACTCAAAGAATTTGACGAACAGGTATGATAAACGTGTTGTAATTGGCGCATGTCTACAGAGGTTTGCTATCGCTTTACGTTTTCGTGCGATTTGTATTTCTGTTCAAGTTGTTTGGTTATGCACACTAACTTCCATAATAACCTCTCGTCGTGAAACTCAGTTTATGCTTGTGGAGTTTTGTTTTGTAATGCAAATAATTGTCTAGCCTATTTTAGTCGTCAACATCATTACAATAAATTCTGTTCTGCTGCTTTGCATTATGTTGACCCTTAAAAATATCACCACCGTCGGTCAAATTATCGATTAGCAAGTGTAGCTTCCTTATTACCGATTGGGTTTTATTCAATTTACATTTCTCCTATCACATTTTGGGGACAGGTTGCTTCATGTTTTTCGGGCTCAATAGCTCAATAGCCGATTCTATCGAGACCCTTTTTGTTGGTCGCTCCACTTTCCAGAGTTTAAGTTTCCGGTTAACATGAGTGAACGGTAGGTCCTCGTGTCTATGGGATTTAGCCCTTTTAATGAGCATAGCACAACAGTTTGTATCAAAGAAAAACACTAGGATACCATTTATAAACGAAACCATACATTTGTCGGTACGCGTGGCTGGAGTCGGTGTGTAATCAATGGTTATTGGTTAGTTAGCTACTCGGCTGAACCAACTCATCATGAAGAATGGCTCCTAGGCCAAACATATTATGAGGTGTATGATGGACGGATGGTGAAAACATTCATCGAATAAAATCCTTTGCTTATCATGACGAAATATATTTCTCAGTATAACTTTTTCCTCGTGGCCATGAAGTTAAAGTTGCATTTCACCTTATTTTTTATTTTAAGCTGATAATCGCCACCTGTAGTCCTCGGCCGTAATCTAATAGCAGATTCAGGTAGTTAGCGCTTTCAATTTTTGTGTGCGTACTTCTATTTGCGTATTATTACTTTTAGATCCGAAACGTTACAGCACAACTGGAATCGGTACAGGAGGCGATCCGCGAATGTCAGTCCAGCATTATAGAACTTGATAAATCTGGTCCACGAATGCCTGGCACATTACCTATTCGAGGTCGAGCCAACACTGCTCGTTCCATGACCAATCCGACTTTGGCTCTCTTTACTAACTGTACTTTAAGCGAGTCTCGCTTCCTACTCGGCCAGCTCTACGAAAATGCGGTAACTCGTGCACTACACGTGACTCGACTTCAACAATCTGAAGCTCAGCTTCGAGCTAGTTTGTCCGTTTGGGAACAGGAACGCGAGCAGGAACTCGAAGTACTCCGTTTGGCCATGCAGCATGCTGGTTTGCCCATCGAAAGTGTTGACAATGTGCTATCAGTGACTAATTTCAATGATCGTAGTGCGCGAGCTGTCAGTGGCACTGTTTGTCCTCAACATGGTCCAGTCAGCCAATCTGGATGTGATTGTTGCTCTGTCACAAACGGTCTTATATCTGCTCCGCTCTCTTCTGATGATTCCTCGGGCGCAGATGACTCTCATGCAGATGATCCATCCACGGAACGGTCACGGGGTCGATACTATGGAGGGCACCTTATGTCTCATTCAATGTATGCAACCTTGGAACCGATCGCCACTACTCGGTGTATTCGGCGACATCGTAAGCAGTGTCATTTTTTCTCCCATTCGCGCGACATAACGCCTATATTGTTTTAATGTTTCCTCCTCCCTGTTGTTCCTCGGTGTTCGTGTGCTGCAATGCATGCCTGATAATCGTGATTCTTTCTTCATCGAATACGTTAGGCTATCCTATTTTGTGTTTGACTGGGATAGAAGGAAAGTTCGGGGCTCCGAAAATCATTGTTATTCATTCTTAATTCTAAATTATCGTAAAATGTGCTCATCTGATACCTTGATCTGAACAGACGAGTCATTTTCTTCTGTCTCTCGTATCGTTTGTTTTGCATTCCACCCGACTCGCAAGAGCGACTAGTCGTGTTCTTCCCCATCGGGTGTGCCGCATCTCTAATCGGACTTCATTGATGTACCAGTGCACGTTGTTGATGTCTTCTCCATATTGTTTACTTGCTTGCATCATATCCTTATGAACTAAATTACTTTTGTCTCTTTATTAATTGTTTGTTCTACATCAGGTGAGAGCATGACGTAATTGTTTCCGCACATGGGAAAGTCAATAGCCCATTCCTCACCTTTTTCACTATTGCACATGGCGCATCACTTTATTGTAATTCGCATCGTCTTTGGGCCGATCACTATGTTCCGGGTAATTTTCGTGCGCTCTTTGTTCACTCGTATCCCACTGGACTCTATTGATTTTAAGATTTATCAATAGAGACAATAGGTGTGCCCGTACAGTTATACACTATATTGTCACGCTCTTTAGCGTGGTGGTTCGGGTTTGTCACTTATGGCTCATTTTCTTCCCAAAGTAGTCATACCGGAAATTATTGAATCTAGTGTGAGTTGCCTTGCCGCTTCTACCTCCTGCGCTTATAAATTATTTTCATCCTTGAAATGCAGCTCTTCCCTTGTTGTTGGTTATTTCTCACTCATTTGCATTGAAATACATAATCGATATCTGTTTCCCACCAACCCGTTTTCATTCAGTGTCTGAAGCGGACGATTCTAGTTTGGATAGGTGAGTTTCCTTTTATCGGTTTGCGCGGCCAATTTCAAGCAATCGTACTACTCAGTGGATCTATTTTTCCCCTCATACCTTAGGTGAACAAGCATTTCCGATAGACATCCCTGCACATGATTAATAAATGATCTGGTTGAAAATATTCCTAAATCACATATTTCCATTGTCGTCTTCAGAGCGAAACCCATCTGTTTGCCGTATTTGGTTTGTTAGTGAACACCAAAAACGAACAAGTTCACATTCAGAAGCATTACCCACAAATAGCTTTGCGTTTGTCGTTATGCATGCTCTGTCGGTGTTCATCTGTCAATCGTTTTTTCGACCCTGCGTTACCTCGTCGGGGCGTTATACCACGTAATATCGTGCCAACTCAATCTGACTCCTCTTTTTACTCCATTCCTTTTTGCTCATGGTTTTGACCTTACGTGTTTGCTTGCTGTCGCATGTCACGATGTTTGGCACAATCGATTCGATCTAATAAGTCATGCTGTACTCATGGCTCCATTCCGAATGTGATATATGATCTACTTCACGTCCCGTATGCTCTAATGCAAGTGCATTCACTCACCCACTCATTGTCAGAGTAGCCCCGAACGCGGGATCCGGTTTCATCTTACGGCTGCCCATAGCCTTGTATGCTTGTGGTGTCATGATTGCTGGTGTCCAACGACTTGATACTTGTACCAAGGATTTGCTCACACGAATACCCATGGACTGTCGGGTGGTCGGATTTGCTAATTTTTCACAGTATAACTTGTTTGGTCGGATTATATAGGCCCTTTTTACTCATATTTATTCAGGTACCTCCTTTGGCAACTTGACCTCAGTGTGTCCTGACTCGTATCATGCTGGAAATGGGCTGTTATTTTTAGTTCTTTGCAAGAAGGGCTTCCAACCGATGTCACTAGCCTTGACAGATGAACTGAATCCTCTACCCTCCCCCCTTGTTAAGCAATCTGGTTTGGAAACAGCGCTGTTTATCGAATTATTCACGTTTAGTAGTGTTCCACTATCTGAATCTTTCGCTCACATCCTTCTTGCTAAACCTCTTCATTGGTTTTCTTATATGTTGCAACTCTCTGGTTTACTATTTCAGTCAGTCTGTCATTGGCTTATGTCTTGTGGTTATTTGTAACCGTCCAATCTCCACCTCTTATTGCAGGCAGTGTGAACGGACGTTGGAAAACGCTGCCCGTATAGTTAAGGTACGTTATTCTTGTTTTTCCCACCCTATTTTTTTTATAATACTGAAACTTGGTCGTGGACTGACCTCATCCTGTTTGTCGCCTCGTTTCAGGCTCGTGGTCGAATGCTACAAGCACAAGATATGCTGGGCTTGACTGCATCTGCTACAAACAACGATTTGAACGCTTCCGAGCTGATGCCACCGCCTACGGGAAGCAACTTCCTTCGTCGACCTCGAACCGCCATCGGAACTGGCAATGGCATCATGGTTCCCCCGACTCCTCGTTCAGCAAACGGCCCATTGAGTGCCGGTCCATCGCCTGCACTTCGTCGCCGTCTGGTCCCCGGCCAGCCAGTTACGAATCTGCCTGCATTGTGTACCGCTCGACCCGCCCTCCCCGTCGTACATAGTGTTCCTGGTACGATGTCGACTTCGTTAACACTACCAGAAACCAACAGCCTCAACAAGTAAGTTTTGTGTTAAATTTTCACTTGTTTCTCATGGTATCTTATATTCAATAGCTTTATTCGTTGTAGTTTCGTTATAATGACCAACATACTTCTTCGTCTTCTCAACCTTGAAATGTATTCAGCACAGCCAAAGGTTTTTTGATATTTAAGAACTGGACTTATCCTACGTCGATATATATATATATATATATAAACACCTGCTGGTAGACGAGCATGCTGCCAACGCCACAACAATAGCAGGGGGCAGGTGGATTGGAATACAGAAATAATTCTGCTAAGGAGTAGTCCTAACAGTAGTATTCAGGTTGTGGTACAGTATAAAATATCACCGGCTAAGTCCAGATGTTAGGTGTAACGCGATCGCATTGAACGTTTATAAAAATGTGATTGGTTTGAAATGTGAGTTTCCAAGCAACCCTCCTGTGTGAACTATCGGTGGTTCACCGACCCCGTTATATCCCTGGATGTTGACTTCCCCTCCTCTCAGCAATGGTTGAAAGGATGCTGAGCCTCGTCACGTTTTTGGGAAGACGATGTTTCCAAGCCCCACCACCACTGTATAACTTTCCTCATTTCTTTTTATCATAAACCAGTCGTTTGTTCGGTCGCATCTCATGCTTGAAAATTGTTTTTATAGTTATATATTTAATAAAATGAGGTGAAAGGCACTAAATGTCCTGAGTTCCAGTTATCGGTTTCCCCAATCAAACTCAGTCTTTGTGGGAATGCTCCGGGGCAATCTGGGTATCCTGGATAGTTGGCCACATCCGATAGGCGTATGAACTGTTCCCCCCATTCCCTACTCCACCCCACGGCCGTCTGAGTCAAGTTCTTTAACCATAGGCTCCGGGTAAGGTTCCTCATGAAAACCCTCTACTTAGACGTAGGTAACCGGGTAGTACCACGCCCACAATCTAACCATGCTTCGGTCAGGCTCCTGCTTTGGATCTGCGCCCCACTGCCTTATGGGTCAGACTTTTGAGTTAAAGGCTCCGGTTGATGCTCCTAAAGAAAAACCCCTTTGTCTGTGTGGGCTACCGCGAAGTATGCCGTGCCCAAAAGTCTTAGTTATCAATTTGGAAAACCATCTTTCTCAACTGGCCGCTACTTCTCACTCCCAAACTTTGGGAGATCCATCCTGTTTACACCATTCATGTGATATCACTCAGCGATCAACTAATGAGGCCAACCGATCAGACGTCATCAGATTTGCGCCGACTACTGATTGCTTCTGTCAAGCACTAACTTCTCGCACAAGAAACGACACTACCTTACCTGGAGACCGCCAACTTCTTCACAGCACTGGATTCAAATAGACCACATCGCCTTCAGTCACGGCTGGCGTGGATCTATTGAACTTTGCCGCTCCTACTGGTCAACACCCGTGGACACAGACCATGCTCTGCTACAAGCGAGATTCTCCCTACGCCTTGTAAACAACCACGGAAAACGGATGCCTACAATACAGTATCAGCAACGATTGCAAATCGGCTTTCGGAGCGGAACTATCAGATCGCCCCTCAGGTCGACCGTCAGCCGGAAGACTCAGTGAACACTGGACGACAATCAATCCAGATTTTAATCAACATAACGACTAATTCTGGCACACGATCAAATGAAAAATGATGAATCTCCGCGACCTCGATTGCCTTGCTGGACGCTCGCAAAGCCATTCTTCGGATTCAAGGTACTACAAGGCACGCGAATCCCTTAAACGCCAACTCATCAAGAGTCTAAAGAATAATCGCGAGAAGTGGTGGGTAGGAAAGTGTATTGAGATGGACAAGGCTGCGGCTATCGGCAATAGTCGCAAAATTTTCCGAGTAATTAGGAGCACAGGTCCAAGGAAAGCAGGCATAAGTGAGGTAATTAAGGAGTCCGATGGCATTGATTCATATTCAGCAATGTCGTCTAGATCGATGGGCAGAACATTTTCAGGTACAGTTCTGCTGGCCCTCGTGATCACAAGCGCTCCCTATACCCGGTTCAACTGTGCAAATACTGCCAGTTGACATCAGTCCTCCATCTGAAATGGATGTTACCCGAGAAATAAGCTATCTCAAAACGTATAAAGCTTCCGGCCCCGANCTCCTGGGCTCAGTGGGAGAGAGGGAAGAGGTTCCAACTGAATGGTGTGAATCGGTGACCATACCGAATTACAAGAAAGGCGACAAGTCCTCTTGTGAAAACCACAGGGGAATTTGTTTGATCAACATTGCCCCTAAACTTCTCGCTAGCATCACTCCGTCTATCTCAATATGTTAA
>UZAN01041683.1:41904-55896 GCA_900618425.1 Echinostoma caproni
CAGGAAAGCGGCCGACGGAACTGATAACGAAGGTGTTTTACACACCTTTGCGTCCCCTATGCCCGGGAAATCGTCATTTTCGAACAGCTAATAGTTGTTTACGAGGCTTTTTTGGGGAGACAAAAACCATCCACCCCCTGTCCCGGTAGTGCGTCTGTTGTTTTAAACTGCTTAGGGTTGTAACAGGTTATGTGGTTTCAGTTAGGCACCAGTTGGAATGCTTCCGATCAGCTGCAACTTAAGGAGACCTCTTGTTGTATGCAATTCTGCTTGACCCAGATTATCTTATCTTGTCTGCATTACGCTAAATGATTATAGTGACTGAAATTTCCCTGTGTTGCTCACGATATACACGTTTACTTTTCAGACTGAGTTTGTTGGTTTTATCAAACTACGCTCATCACAGATATTCTCAGTGACATGGTATCGCGTGCTCTCCCTCCTTCTAGTGGTTCTATTCAACCATTGCAACGTTCTTCAATCTCGTTCCCACCTCCACTGACCGGTACAACAGCAGCCGCAAGTATTCTACCAGGTTCTGCACAATCCTATCGACTGACTACTACTGCGCCTAGTGCAACATCAACCACGGTATCCATTTCTATGCCTACAAGCACTACTAACCAGCCCTTAGCTGCCTTCTTTAACAACACAACCTCAAATGCTTCAGGACCGTCGTCGTCTGCCACCTGTTCATTGATGCCAGGCATTGGAAGCCAGTCTGTGCCCAGCTTTCGTGTACCGATGGAGTGTACGCATGTTGCCCGAGGACATTCTAATGCTGTGTTGGATGTGGATATCGTGGACACATTGATGCTGACCGGCAGCAAAGGTTTGTCTCTTTAGTCTCTCATGTGTATTCTATTGGGAATGTATGCTCACGTCCTAAATACGATTCCGTATGAGGTTTTCATACGAATACGGTCACGAGAAAAGGTATGCACTTTTGTTATCTGTTATTTCTGTAAGCAATAGTTCCTGTTGTGATATTATTGCCAACCGTCCTGTTTTCACCTCATGTGATATGAGAATAATAGATTTTGACTGGTCATCCTGTAGACCTAACCTGCACACACAATCCTTAGTTCACCTGGTTGATCGTAAGTTTAATGAACAACACGCTCGTATTTCGTTCGCGTTGGAGCTCGTTCGTATTACATATTCAGCTGCCCATCTGGAATTTGAACTGCTTTTCCCTCCACCCTGTAGACGTTTATGGTAGTGAACTCAAATCCGGCAATCCTCAATGGAGTACGCTTCACTGTTTCGCTGTGCTATGATAATGATGATGCTTAAACTCAGCTTATTAGTGGCATTGATTATAAGCCGTCTGGATGCCATTTTTCAAATTCTTATTGTAAAGGTCCCAACCGCCTCTCACTATAGGAATCACAACGAAGTAATGATCTTATATACGTATGTAGTCCACACGGTTCACGGTTTCCTCGATATGGGTCACTTTTTGACATCTTTTCAAATCGGGCCTTGGCAAGAAGAAAAAGACATTTTGTGCACATGTGTTCATAATGTCTACTCACCCATAGAATTCTAATTCACATTGAACAAAATCTTAACTTTGATCTCCATTTTTCATTTTATATCATTGCATGTGCAATTTTTTTGTTCAGAGTTAATTGAAACGGAACACCGGGTCATTTTTTGCCTGTGCACGTGTAAAAACCACCCAGTATTCAGTTCGCGGGATCAAGCACCCCGACACAATGCTTTTAGTTGAATTGCTTATCCAAAAGATTTCTTTTTGTTTGGTTGCGTGACGACATACGGTGATTCATCATTAGTTTTATGCAGTTCACCTAACCCTTATCTTATCATACGAAATTCTTTACTCAGACTTTGATCGATTATTCCTTAGTAATCCGTTTTCTCACGATCTTATTTTTCGCATACCAGATCGAACAGCCAAAGTGTGGGATTTGGAAACGATGGAAGAGGTGGACACCTTCCGAGATCATCCAAACAATGTTTCTAAAGTGCGCATATGCCCCGTTTCCGGCCTAATCTTTACTGTGTGCTCATACTTTATCAAAGTGTGGGATCGACGCGATACACGAAAATGTATTCGAACTCTACTGTAAGTTGGCTTCTTCTTATCGTTGTTGCGTCCTCGCGATGTGCTTGCCATCTTCAGTGTGTTTTCTATTTCGGTGTTCTGCCTCCAGACGCGGTGGAAGCATTGATAATTGAGTGATTTTCCTCTTTTTGTCGGTTGATCTGTAATCGTATTAACTCTGGCTTGGCCCGAGATCGCGTAAAAGATGGCTTTCTTCCGTATTTTATCTATCAAATGGAATTGTTCTTAAACTATGCTTTCTTCTCACTACTTGCACTCCTTCGTTGGATTCGCATTTATAGTGAAATACGAATGACTCACTGCGTAATCGGAGTGCATATTCATCATTGAATATCTTGTCTTCCATGGTTGATCCTCCAGATCTTCTGGGCTTTATCAAGACGGAGAACTTGAAACCAAAATTACCCGCCGGCAAAACATTTGCCCTCCTGGAGAGACCAACATTATGGATATAGTTCTGGGTGGCTCCCATCCCTCTTTGTCTCATACCATGTTCTTGGCCACGGCAAACTCAGTGAAACTGTGGGATTTGCGACGCTATTATTCAGTGGGCAAGCTGCACGGCAATCACCAAGCTCCTGTGATGGTGCTTGCGGCTGACCAGAATCCAGTCACAGCACAACCGCAGCTAACGGTTGTAACAGGCTCCAAAGTAAGATATACTTTATGTATGTATGTGTTTATGTTTTCTGCGATGATCGATGGCGCGAAATGGGCATCAGTTTATTCTGTCCCAACAATCCGTGCCAGACGTTTTTCATGGCCGCTCGTAACCGATACTCTTCAATGGACAGCTTACTTCGATCAGTTAATTTGATGAATGATACATTCAATAAATAAGATACACATTCATCAAGGAGCAAACCGCTGACCATGGATGTTCGGAACATTCATGTATGTTGATCTGCCCACCGAATAATCCCTTTTAATTCTCAAGAACAAGTATTTCTCCTTCTTCGTCATCTTTAGTTTTTAACTTTTAAAATTGATTTACAAGCAGTTCAGCATGCACAAATGATAGTGATTTAAACTAAAAAGTACATCACAGCAGTTTCGAGATTTTGTTGATTATCATTAAACCAGCGTGCATCGATCGATCGAACAACCCACGATACAATTATGCGTATCATTCAATCATCGACCAGCTGATAAAACCGGTGAACGCCGAACGCGATAAATAGCGCGAAGCAAATTGAGATTTTTTCCCAGTTTCTGTTTCCTCTGTTCAATGGATGACGAATTCCTGCATAAGTTGTGTCCCTGTTTTCTGCCCACTGCATCTCGTATTGCTTGCTCGTCCCAGGATCATTACATCAAAGTGTTCAATGTGGGTGCGGATGCCTCAGGCTTACTGACACCGACTTTCGATTTGGAGCCACCGCATTACGATGGAATTGAGTCACTCGTATTGCACGGGAACATCCTGTTCTCTGGATCCCGAGATGCGGCGATCAAGAAGTGGAATTTGGCTCGTGATGGTCGCCAAGAGGTCATGCTTGCCCAAGCTCATAAAGATTGGGTTCAGGTTAGTACCTTTGATCTAATGCACCTCGAAACCCTAAATGGTTTTAAAATATTTGCTTTATTTTTTTAAGGGTTTGTCAATGTTTTGCATTGTTTTAGCCGTAGCTCTTCATTAGTGCATTTTGCAAAATTAAGTTGGAAGGGAGTATAGGGGTGTCTTATTAACATCTATGGCAAATGCTGTTTTCATTCAAATTGTTGTTTGTCCTATTGGTGGATTCTATACCGTAGATATAAATTTGAATCCATCTCTGTCTCGCTTGTTCGTTGAGTGATCATTACCATAGCAACACTCACTAGATTGAAGTCTGATACGACCCCTTCACACGCGGTCGTGAACCCAGCATGTTCACGAAGATGATTGATAGCACGTAACCTGACATTTCTTTATTACAGACTGTATTGATCGTATTGAACTGTTTCGCCTTGAAAACTTTTGTTGCTGACCTCTTCAATTACGACACAAGTGTTCAGACAACTGGTTCACCCATCACGAATTCGACTCTCGCTCGTCTGAAGTTTTCTTTGACCAATCCACTATCTCTGTTTCCAGTAAACGTGTTAAACGTGGGAGCATGATTAAAAATCTCAACTTCGTACCTCTTATATCCAATAAATGTGATACGTGTCATCATTTTCTGCTGGAATCGCCAGTATGGAACCGGAGAAAAGGCGATTCAACTGGTCATTTGTGTCTTGAATTCTATCGGATGTATCGAACAATCTTGCATTTAGATGAAGCATCATGTGCATATTTTAAATGTATGATTTTTTCCACCTGATTCTCCTCCGAACGGTTGCGGAATGTTCACATTCTTTCCTACCCAAATCACGCATATTCATGCATATCGTGGCTTCTGCTACGGTCCTGTTTCGATTATCGATCTTTTTGCAGTTTTTGTCATGCTCCCTGTGTCAATGTGGGCTCCTGCTTTCTGCCGATCCAATGCCCTTACACCGTCACATTATCTATTTTACCAAAATTTGACTAATTGTTGTCCATTTCTTCGAAAAAATAAATGAATAACTCATTGCTCTGTTCCATGCAAGTTTGGTATTTTCTATTATCTGTTACTTTTAGGGACTGGCTATTACTGGTGATGGACAAACATTAATCAGTGGATGCCGTGGTGGACATTTGAAAGTTTGGAATGTGGAAGATTGCATGTGTCTGGGAGAAATGCCGAATGCCCACGATGGGTCGGTGAATTGCGTTCGTGCCTGTGGTGATCGTATCTTCACTGCTGGAAGGTTAGTTTTACCACATGGAATGTGACGCACTTATAGCGCATACTCACTGTCACCGCCGAAAGTCTAAGCATACACTACTTCCAATCACCGTGGTACAATTCTAGTCTCGTTATAAGGTTGGTCGCCGATGGTATCAACTATTCCCTCTTGAAGAATTCATTCCGAATCTAACGTCCAATCCTTACATTCGTGTTTCTTTTCTTTGGTTGTGGCACCCGACCAACACAGAATGAGACCAGTACCATACGCAAGCACCAATAGCAAGTATCGTTAGATACATCATTCGCATGACACCACACCCCCAACAACTGTCCTCTCATATTCCCTACCTCATCCTCATTTCTCCTGTTTATAAAGTGCAATAGCATTAGCCAGTCGATCAATGGTCCAAATCAAACTAGTTTTCTATCGGTGTTCCTGTGAGTATTCTATCGAATTTTTTTATGGAATATGACTAATGTATCTGACCTCAGTCGTTTTTCTTCTCACCCCCCTGCGCAACATGCCAGAGTGACTGTCAGCCTTCATTTTTGTACGTTCATCATCACCACTTGAAGGCATCACTATTTCATTCAACTAAATCCATTATTATTCTTTGTACGCGCATGCTCTGCCAGCTGAGCTACGAGGTCACACCGATAGCACTGCTTACATGCTAACTGGTGGATACCACATACCTCTGGAAGTTGGATGGGTAAATTCGAATGTGAAAAGATCAGTGCTATCGGTGTGACCTCGTAGCTCAGCTGGTAGAGCATGCGCGTGTGTACAAAGCGTAGGCGGTGTCCATGTGTGGGCTTGAATCCCACCGAGGCTACTGAACTTTTCACAATCGACATACAACATTCAAATCTGCCAAACAACAATTTGAACGATTATTATTCTGTTTCTTGAATTGAGACGTTGTCCGTGCTAGAATCACTTTCACTTCGTTGTTGTTATTTCCCGGATCCCTTTGTAGTTCTGTTCTGAACAAGAGCCTCTCGGCAGCCAATAGGTCTCCGTGATTTGATTGCTTATCCCATTTATATGCGTAGATTAAATGATACACCTCGGGGACATAGTGTAGAATCCCGAAATTTTTCCATCAAGTCGTTTGATATGAACATGCGTTGATTACAACATAAGAACTTTTGATGTCATAGTTTCGTAGTTGTTATCTTCGCGATAAACAATTAGTTGTGACTTCCTCGGTTACTAACTTTCAATTTTTCACTGCATTTTCTAAAAATATTTCTATATGGTATCTTCTGAATATGAACTGCTCCCAGTGACAAACGATGGCCTATTCGTGTGTGGCAGGTGAAACCGGTGAAGGATGTATTCTAGTTTGGGGTGGGTGTTTCTTTTCTGTCGCCCTCAAAATCAACACAACCTTCCCCCGTGTTTGCACTTCTAATCTCTCTGACCGGTTTCATCACATCTTATGGTCTCAATGATATTCGTCGTGCTTTTGATCATCTCGAATGATGGTGGTGTTGGTTTGGTTGCTCTCGGTGTCTTCCAGTTTCTCTTTCAAGAATGCACACGAAACATTATCACGTGAAAGTGAACTATACACGCACATGTCACAACTATGAAGCCAATGCTTTCGCAATTGATTAACAACTTTTTTGTTCTCGCTCTTCTGTTTCTCAGTGACAAAGATGTTCGATTTTGGCGGTTGTTGGATCATCTCCAGCGTTAGATGACATCTCCTCACCAATGAACGCTATGTTTCTAGTGACCATTTGCATTAAAAGTCCTCTGATGCAGATACGAATAATTGTGATCTCACAGAAAGACATGCGGATGAGTTACGCGCGCGGCTAAACGCTTTCACTACCATGGAAACGACCGTGGGAATTTCCCATCTGGCTTTATCACGCTTACCGCTTCTTGTCGCCCAGATCACTCACGCTGTGATATGAAACGCATTTATATGTGTTTGTGTATGTCTGTGTGTGTAAATCAAACATCATTTTCACCATTCTGCAATACCCCATTCATCCATCTATCTGTCTTAATCCACTTTTGCAAATGTACGCGGTTCATAAATCCGTCACTGCCACACTCCTGCCTCTTTGCAATTATATCCCGTTGTTCACTTTCATCCGAAAGGACAGTACACGATCCCGGGCTTATCCATCACTCATTTCCCATCTGTTCCAGGCGCATCATTCTCCGAACTTATCCATTTATTTGCACTATTTTTTTCTGTTTCTGAATCACCATGGACCGACAAACTGTCTGTTTTGCGCGGGAGTAGCTTTCCATGCTTTCCGATCACCATCACCGTTCGATTCACGCACACGTTCGGTGCTGTCATTTCGAATTGTGCTGTGTTACTCCATTTCTTAACCACTTGCCATCTCTAGCTCGTTGTTCCCGTCGAGCGTTGATCACAGCCTTGTCACAATCAGTAAAATCAGAATTCAGTGATGATAGTTCGATGGGTAGCCAGCTGATTGATTGGTTGGTTCGTTGGTAGAATATGACCCAATTGTATCCACTGTATGCGTCGAGGTGCCCGACTTCGTCGTGTGTGTTTGACTTGACTATTATTATCATTATTAGTTAAAGCCGATTCAAGTGCAAGTGTTTGTAGTCGTGTGAATGGAACCCATAGCGTTTCTCTTACTGAAGCTTATTGTGATCACTGATAGTGAACAAGTTTATCTAAAGGTAATGTATATTATGATCAGGCGGAAGCCTGAACAGTTAGAGACAGCTAGGGCGCCTTGTTATCGAGATGGAGCCACGGATTGCAAGCCTGAATGGCATACGCATATACAGTCTATTCTATGACAATGACCAATAACGGGGACCGGGGTTATTTCAAACCGCCATCAAGTGCGTTTGAGTAATCCAACTTGCTTCGATGCCATTACTCACACTAATACCTTGTACCGAACATTCGGTATTCAACTGAACGATTATTCCCAACTCATCATCTGTAGCACACGACAGTGATTGGTTCCCAAGCACACGAACAATCACCCTTGTGATTTAGGAATACTAAGTCACATTTTTCAACTTTGAGTTCCATGCTGCTACTGATAGATCATCGACAGTTTGCATTTCCTAAAGTGCTAAAAAATCCTCAAGAGGTTTACTCTTCCAGGGGTCGATGGGTAGCAGTAACGATTGAGGTTGGGCGTGTTGTGAGATTTTGCCTATGGAAGCAAAAAAAGTTAATTCAACTATAGATACCCGTGGATCCCGAGAGTGAGTTACAGACTCAAACCGACATGAAGAAATTTCTTTCTTCAATATAAATCGTAGAAGTTACCTACCAATATTGGATGGTTTCCTCGATTCCCGGCCTTGCGTATGTTTAAATAGACTGCACCAATGTCGTCAGTCGTTTTTGTTCAATTATCTCGTGCGTGTACCGGGTTTGTTGGTGTTCCATCGTTTCTGTTGCGATCTGTATTGACCTAGTGGCAGAGTGCTGTTTTCCGAATATATCATCTTAGGAATCGATTTTAGGACTTGTGTCGGCAGTAAATTGGGCGGTTGTAGGTGGGATCACAGCAGCAGCCATCTTTGGAAACTGGTGTGGTCGCGCCGTTTTTCTTTCACTAAGAAAGAGCAGTTCTGGGGAACATTCGTTAGTAGCTATCTTCAAGTCTCACTACGTCGTTGGTCAAGAAAATGACTCCACCTGGACAAATCTGTGTCCTAAAATTACGCTCACAACTTTCAATAAAGCCATTAGGGTACTTGATTATCATGGGCGTTTATCAGTCGAACGGTATTCACGATCGTGAACTGCAATCACGCATGCCAATTAATCCCATTCACATGGAAACAGGTAGGCAAACGTTGGCTCCCCGTGTCAGTACCCTCAAAAACAGGTCTTTCCTGGTTCGGAGTGTTTACTCAGACGAGTGTTGAACAACCGTATTCTTAATGCACGAAGGCCGGTGGTGATTCGTTGGAGGACCAAAAGCGCGCCTTAAGTGTGCGATGCATCGTTATCATTGGGACAATAATAGAAGGCTTCAGCTAAGAAAGCTATACGGAACGATGATAGCTTGGAAATCAGAGACAAAGATACAATAGTCCAACGATTGTCTTTTTTCGAGATGCTAGGATGCTGTAGCGTCCTCGGTAGCTATTTGATCTGATGAGCGGAGTGCACTGACTTTCATCGACGGAACCGCGAGTGGTTCGACGTACATGGAATGCAAATTTATGCAGCTGGTATAATTTTCCTTTCAGGCGTATAAGAACATCTATTACGGCTGTCAGGGCATAAATCGGACACGTGATCTGCAGGATCGGTAGATCTTACTTCACCCACCGAACACCGCTATCATCAAAAACTTCTGAGTCTGGCGTAGTGAGCGAATTTCCCAGGATTGATTGTCAAACCTTTTGGACAGTAGGCCAAGCGGGGTGGATGCTGATACCGGCAACAATGGAGTTTTTTCGATCAAATTCCCTGTGTTGATGGATGTCGTTTGGCTTTTGCAACTGTAACAAGGATCGTGTGGGATTTCTCCCATCAAAGTGGGCTTCTCATTAATGTGACTCGACAAGGTGTTAAGAGTATGTGGATAAATGTTGTCTCCATCGGGTAGATGAGTTTTTAGACGACGTCAAAAGTTTTGCTTTTAACATTCAGGGAGCGAAAGGAACGGCATTGCATTGTGAATATGTTGTGTGAAAGCAGTAAATCCACCGTCGTAGCGCGTCCTCCACCCAGTACTAAAGTATTATCAAAAGTATACCCGAACCTTCCCCGTGCCATCGCTCTATGTTTGTTCAGCAGTTAAAAGAGAATATATATGCCAATATTTATTGACACATTCCTCTTGTTTTCTCCCACCAATTAGAAATAATGACACTAACTGTATTGTTCCAAGTGTTAACGGTCGGACCTTTTTGTAATCCCACCAGAACAAACATCGGCGTCTGATAATTAAGAAAAAACAAGAGTAGGTTAGCCGATGACTTCACTCAATCGTGGGAAACCCTCTCCAGTTCGTGTACCTGATTCATGATGATTCATATAAGAATAAATCAGCTCTAGTTTTGTAAAAATGTTTCATGCGAACCCTGTTGATAGGTGTTACTTATTCGGATTTGAGTTATAGTGATAGTCCAATTGCTTTCTATCGCTGTCATTGGGGTCCTATGAGCTCGACGGTCCGTGTTCCTGACCATACCACTACTACCAGACGTTTTTGGTGGGTGACTCCTCTGTGAGCCGGCTCATTGCTTCATCTTATTGTGGTTAACCCTTTTGCTAGATTGTTATATGATGAATCGTTCACAATAGAATTGGACATACCGGTAGATCCTGTTTGTGTGTGTATATATACTTAAGTCACTCAGAGCGTGCCCCAACTTACCTTGTCCTTTCGAGGATGACTGCTTTACTGGTTTTCCGGTGGGTCGTAATGCCGCTCATATTTTACCCGAAAACTTACGTGGGTTCATTCGCACGTCACTGATACTTAACCTTAACAATTTTATATCGGCAATCCCAGTGTGCATAAGCGGCCCATAACCATTCTCCAACTGGTCTGAATGGGATTGTAGTCGTAATAGCTCCACCGGTTCTGTGTAATAAATGAGGCGCGATCTGCTGTGATCTCGTCATTCTCATTGTCTGAAATGGAGACGTAGATATTGTGCTTACGGGCTGTGCCAAGATCGACCGGTTCTGCGTGTCACGAATCAATCGGTCAGCATCTTTTCTGCTCATCATGATTTATCGATAAGTTCAAATAGTATGTCTCGAGAAGCTTGTTAGCTTTACCCCGGGCTCGACTTAAACCTGGCGGATGATTATTGTCGCGTGTGTCTTATTGGGTGTATGCCTGCATGTAGATGCTGTTTTTGCGTCACCAATCGAGGTTAAATCTTATCGGGATCGTTGGTCGTCGAATCAGTTCAAATCAAATTAAACTTCCCGTTGATACTTCACATGTGTGTATGCACGCACATTTCAAACTGCCTGATTGAAGTGTGAATGAGTTTTGTCTGTTTCTCATTGATCCACCATTAGCAGAATTCACATCCAAATTCAGATCGATTCGAATTTGAAGAACTAAATCGATCGAGTGATTTATGAATGAAAACCAAATCGAGTGAGATTATCCGTCTCTGCAGCTCTCATAATGATAAATTCACAAGCGAACACCCAGCAATTAATCGTTTTTTTTCGAATATAATTCCAACTTAGAGGAATCAAGTGCATCCCATTTAAGGTTGAACATCGTAGCAACACGCATTGGTAAATTCCTCCTTCAATGTGCGATCAACGCCGCAGTTTACATTCATTCGTCGGAAATGTGCAACTTTTTTACCGATTTCCTTTTGATTTAAAGATTTGGGGAGGCGGGACACATGAATAAGTCTGACGATTCCGCTCCGCAAAGGGATACACTTTGTGCCTCCCTAGGAGCAAGTCACTTAAGCGTTTCCGACCCCTGATATGCACCGAGAATTGGCTTTAAGATGACTCCACTCAAACAGCAGCGAGGGATTTGTGGTGCCTCTCAATCACTAGAGAATGCATCTTCTCTTCGGACGTCAGAAGTTGATACTCCCCAAGGAGTTTCATTGTGACCAGTATGTTTAATCTTGCGCCACAATGGATTCTAGCTTGTTGCTTAAAAGAACTCGCCATATAAGGTCGGTGAGTAATATTTGATCAATAATTCATTCGCATGTGGTATAAGACCTTAAAGCGAGATCGGTCATTTTTCCGATTCACTTTTCTCATGGGATTACTTTTCAAACGGTAACAGCTTGCTTGAGAATACATTTTGGTCCTGGCAACATTTCTTAGAAAACAGTTTCCGTTTTTCACGCCCTAGAGTATTCCGTGTTCCTCAGGTTTTAACAATCGACACGTTGATGATGATAGTTCGGCACGTCTGCACTATTTTAAGGACAATAAGTAGAGATTATTTCGACCGGAAATAAACTACTCACCAGTGTCTTCGATCAATCACCAAGTATCCCACAGCAAGTGATTGTCCATTTACTTTTAACTGCAACTGGATACCCGTTGATACTCTGACGGATGACGTCCATGTAAAGATTTCTCATTGAGCCCATCGTCGTGTATACCCAAGGATGAAATCTCAGCTTTACTTGTTCGGAAGGAGGTTGCAGGACGGTTCAGGCTGCGCACGGATGCACGTGACGCCAAAGGCAAGTCGACTCCAGACCGGATGACTGTGGAACGAATCAGACATCGGTTGTCCGGTCAACCAATTGGAGAGTCAAGGACGCAATCTGATGGGTGCCTCACGTCATTCTCGCATCTCTGATTTGCCTTTCATCTAACTGGATCTTATCACGAGAAATGAAGACACTGTGGCTGTCGTTCTCCAGTTTTTTCTCTCTTCTGTATCGTTGTTAAGGGCTGAGCAAGACGTTCTCGTTTAGATCGCATGTCTAGGCCGAACATAACATTTCTCCGGCATCTTTACTTAATGAATAGCAGTTACTTTCATTTAGTTAAAAACTGGCAAATTTAAGCTTCACTTCGGACGATCAATCCGAACCTCAGTCAATCCGGTTAACCCGTCGTTCTCCACACAAGCGGATTTTGCCTTCCATCAAGCTCATCGCAACTACATATCCACAAGTTAATTCAAGCAATTGCTTTTTGTTCATCGATGAATGAATGTTTTCGGCAATTGCTAAAACAGGCACTGTGCATCACGCAAGACGTAGGCCATTTCAGATAAGGTAATCAAAATTACACCAGAACATCAGAAACAATACTAATCATCGGATCGAGGTAACAGTTTACTCACATCAGATGCAATGAATTATGGACTTTTAAATCTGCTCAAGTAACGAATGTAACATATACAGTTGTGTGAGGCTCTTTCTTTGCATGGATGATTTGTTACGAAGAACGGGGGAGGGGTCGGATGAAGAAGTGAGGAGCTTACTAAGGTTGGTTATATGTAATGAGATAAGCCCTAATGAGAGGTGGTTTTAGGGGCATCGCAATGCTGAGCTGCAGCATGCGGTGCCACAGGTTCACCTGGGACGCATCGACTCGTTGTAGAAAAGTTAAGCATCGAGCAAGGTATTTACGGTTCTCAATAAATGGACTGGAAAAAAAGTATTTCTTTGTGATCCATGAAGCCGATGCGGCAAAAAGCATGTAAAGATAAGGAAAATTATGGAATTAAAAGTGCTGAGGGAAAACGTTTTCCTTCTGTAACATGTATGTGGCGAGATCAGACCAGACAAAGTGTTTATGAAAGACTATACTGATATTTCTGACTGGTGGATGTTGATCCATTACATCCTTTAAGTGAATTAGGGAGGACGTTTACATTTCAATGGCAGAAAATTACGTCAGAACCCTTCTTTGTGTTTATTTTAATATTTGAATGTTGCGGAAAACCTGCGATTTCTATCTTACCAGTTTCCAGAGTATTATGAAATAATGGGTTGTGGTAGGATAAATCAAATGTCACATTTTAACGCGCGTCCTTCGATTGGCTGCGCTACACTTACACGCTCTCCGTCAAATTGTGGGAATTTCACATTTCCACTATCATGAGTCGTCGTTACTCACGAGATGGTATTATTTGGTTCAAACGTGCCAGGACCTCCTTTGATGGTTCATCGGTTTGTGCGACTCCAGTTGCTCACTGTTCAGGCTGGACCAAAAAACGCAAGCGCGCAGGATGACAGTTTGCTCTTAATTGCACTCCTCTGTCCAAAATGACTGTCGCCTCATCGGTCAGCACTAACACTCGGTCCCTGTTTAGAAAGATATCAATCTGACATCTTTCTAGTGTCCTCCGATCAAAAATTCCTACGAACACGTGTGTAGTCTGTGTTCAAGAATCCCGGTTGAATAGGGATGCAGGTGTCACTATAACATTTCAACTTCAAGTAAATCCAACCAATCGCACTCCATTGGAAACCCCGACAAGATGATTGGTGTTTTGGCCGGCAAATGTCACCGATTGGACCGGGTCTGCCTAAACCCCCTCCGGTTCGAATGAACTAATGTCTCGGTGAGCAAACAAAAGTACATTTTTTGGAGTTACCGAACAAGGTTGAATGTTTCGGGAGGGGGGTTGGTTGGCGTGGTGATTCGGATCTACGAGATCACGCCTGCCCTGGAGCAGCGCGGCACAGTTTCCGGA
>UZAN01041684.1:2167-18405 GCA_900618425.1 Echinostoma caproni
TCCGCAAATTACATGTGTTTGCGGTTTTTCACTTTCAATTTGAACAACCATCAACCATGCGCCAGCTGATTAGCATTCTCGGTGTAGGCAGGGCACGATCCGCAACCATAAAACAGAACATTAAAATCTATCCCTCAATGAAATGGTATATGTCATAGCGGTTCCACAAGTATCGCAGATTGGTGCAAGCTGCTCTGGCTTTTACTATTCCTGATGAGATCTCTTCCCCAAATCCAACTACATTAGCAATCCAGCTTCGAANCAGTTCATAATAAATTAAACCCTAAGACGATATTGTCGGCATATTCCAAATCATGGAGGAGGATTTATACTCCACTGTTTACGCAATCTGAAAGCATTTTACAACTCATCCTTTTTTACAAAGTTAGAGGGTACTATGGATATAGAACAGCTTTCTGACGCTCTACTTGTGACGGTGAAGAGTGGAGATTAAGGTCATAGACTCCTACTGGTCCTGGATACTGTCGATAAAAGCCTCTCAGGTACTACATTTTTCAAAGTACGGTTCGATAGTGTAGTGCTTTCAAAGGGATACCTAAGAACACATTTAGCATTATTCTTCGGAGAGCATAAAAGTGCTCCAACAACCTTCGGAGGGTGATTATTAGATAATCCCAATGATTTGTACTAGAATAAACGGCTTATATGGAAGTTTTAACTGTAAAACACTTTGAGTCCGCTAGATTTCGTGATATCTGTGCAGGCTTTACGCCGAGTTCACGTCTCTTTACGAAACGCTTCTCGTTATGCTAGCTGCCGGTTCTCCAAGAAGGCCCAGAGGCTCTGTGAAATTCCCTTGTCATTCTGACATGCCAAAACATCAGGCTAACGGAATGCGGAGCATTCTTGATGAGCGGGTAGTACTGATTGATTTTCAGCAGAAATGGCTAATTTCAGCTTTCAGGCAGTTTTACCAGGCCTTTAGGCAAGCTGGTTGGATTAGTAAACCATAGTCCCCCATGTTCCCCCTCATATCACATCGACAATTTGGCGCAAATGAATGCCTGGTAAGATTCAAATGGAATGCTTCACTACCATCGGGAACCGTGTATTCGCCTGTTATTTCCGGCTTATCGCCATGTGTTCTGGTTGGGTATGAGGATATCCCAAGATCAGCGGACGCCAGGTGGCATGGCGGCCATTGGAGCGTCTGACGTTTGTTTAGGCAAGAGCATTGAGCCAATGACCATCCCCCACGATCCGAACGACAATAATCTGGCCGTCATTGCGCACAACCGACTGCTGACTGGGATCCTGCGCGGCTTCAGCTCCCTCTCTGAGAACTATGCTAACTCCAAAAAGACCAGAAGCCACATCCCCACAGTTCTCAAAAAGTGCGTAGTGAATTTCGTCATAGTTGCAAACTTTCTGGATGCCAGCTGCGTCCAGGACGTCTACCGTAGGAGTTGAATAAGCTTGTCGCCCCCCTTGCACACCGGGGTTCTTACGTTACATTTTTCCGGTTTGGAAGGACACGGAGAATGAAGAGAACAATCTGGTGAAATAGAATTTATTGAGATCAAGAAGCCAGTCAAAGCAAGAGTCCCGAGAATATGGGCCGAATTTCCACCAAGAACAAGAATATTGCTAGTGCAACCGAGTGAAGTCTCCGATGGAAGTAGACATCTATAAAGTGAGTTAAGTTGAAACAGAGGCAAGTTGGAGAAACATTAATGTGTATACGGTATATCAGTTTTGCAGTCCTAGAGTACAACTTATGCACACGTTGTTGATTGGTTAACTATTAACGGACGGCACAGTGAGCTCCAGAAACCTGAACCTATGGATAATAAGTTACGGTGTCGTTAAAACACTATAAAAAAGACGTTTTGTCGCTCACTAATAAGAATTGATTCTAAAGAAAAACGTCTCAAAAGACAGTGACTTTGTTGCATTATTTGAGCTGCTCCACACATGTGAAATCGATGAGATTGATCATTGCGGTGTTACGGCGTAGTTCATCACTGAGTTCATATAGAATGCATTGTTCTATTGTTTATTATTTGTGAATCGTGACCGACAGAACCACTATATATGTCATTTCGTTTGTTCTCACGACCATTCACTGGGGACCAACGGCAAATCCGTGGGAGATGCCTAACTATTACCAAGACACAGATGGACCAACCAGATCGATAGAAACATTTTGTTCTTGAGAGATAAAATTGCGGCTGTTAGAAATGATTCGATATGGTGCACTTCAAAACAGGTTTGAGTTTTTCCCGATGCACATAAATAAAACCTTGATTTGGAGAGTGTTACGATTTAGCGCAATCGAGGTATATTGATCATTGGAAGGAAATCGATCATGATTATGTGGAAATATTCTAAATTAAAAATGTTCAAAGATATAACGGTTTAATCGATCGTGTGTAAAAGTTTGAGGAAAGACATTTTCCTCCCTATGTGCCCCAAGAGGAATTATTCATTCGAAATGTCAAACAACTTGCTCACTAAATAAAACAATCAAAAATTTCTTTAAGTAGGAGTATCAAAACAAATTTACTTCGTGGAATTTCTGCCAAAAACGAGCAGAAGTCCGTCTCGAATATTGAGCCCTCAGAATTATGTTGTAATGCTCAATGAAAAGTGCAATGAATGCTAAAGTAAACCACTATCAGGCACGCCTGTTGAGGGTTCAAAGTTCCAATGTGCAATGAAAAGTGAGTGGGTTTTGAGTCAGATAAATTTCCGCAAATCCATAACAGCGATATACAAAGTGGCAAACGAGCTCGTTTTTAAGTGCTTCATGAACTTATAAGAACAAATTACGTGCGAACCTCAAACGTTTGACAGGTCCCTTTTGGTGACATCGTTTTCATCAAAAGATGTGCTTCATCTGAGTCATTGCCCCATTTCATACTCAGGAGGTTATTACAACGCTGTATCTTGGTCCCAAGATCGGTAGAAAATCACTTTTAACACGATACTTATTACAAATGTTTGCATCTGACACCAGTTTCACCGTTTGCCTAAACGGTAAACTTGCATTTTGGTGTTTCGATTTGGCGCTTCCCGTCATTTTACTGTTTGTATTTGTGGTAGCATAATAATGCGATAGGCATTAGGAGAGACCCTTGGAATGACCAACGTTCCTGCAACCTCTTGATGAAATAGTATCAAATAGTCTTAACTCATAAAACCCTAATGTAAATTTTTGTTTACCGAATGGCTCTCACCGACTGAAACTCACAAACTCCTAACGAAAAATTAGAACCTGCGGGTACAGCCAAGGCAACAACGCCTAATCAGCCTGAGGTGATGAGTTCTCCAACGCGGAAATGTGAAAAACACATGATCGAATACATATCCGTGAATCCCATATTCGGTCATATCAGCAAATTAGCCTACACATGACAAGTAATTGACGATTAACACCGGCAAAGTACGGCTTCGTTCAATGGAAATTTATCCTAACAAAGCGGCTAATAATTTGGTGGTAGGCAGCTTTGCGGTCATCCGGTTCAATACCACTCCTATATAAAAATCACTTTGACTGCTGTATGCAAGTGTAACAGATGCAGTGAAATGACCATGGATACATTGTGCGAACCAATATAATGAATGAAGCGACAGGTCGGAGCACTTACTTCTTTTATAATGCTATCGCTAATATGGAGGTAAGTGATACGGTCACTTCATCTGAAACATTTAGCATTGGGATAATCTAAGATTTTAGGGCGGTGGTGGCCAATTCCTTGTCACCAGCTTGCGATCTGTCAGCCCCGGGTTCGAACCGCTCCACAGCCGCCCGTCTTTCCAGACGGCCTTTGTATGGCCGTGTGCCCCTTCCTGAATGTTGACTGTACATTTGTATATTTAATAAATAAAGGAGAAAGTAAAAAGACATTTTTCACATTTTATTCAGTTTTGCAATATACAATAACGATCTAGCACAGGATATCCAAAAACTGTGTAGCATGTTTGCTGATGAAGCCAGAATGACATGAATGTATTTACAGATTATTAGACGAATTTCATAGAAGGTCGATCCAGTGGGAGCTGCAATTGAATCTAATCAAGCGTTGGCTTTCTTCCAACAGAGATAAATAATACTTCCTAACGGGGTATCATTGTATCCGGTCTGGCATAAGGATCTATGAGTCATAACTTCTAGCGCACAAACGAGTACCAAAAAGCGGCCAATATGGAATTGGTTTACGCTTTATGATACAGTCAACGGCAGAAAAACGGAAGTTGTTATTTCAGTGTGCGAAGTCACGGTTCGCCTGAACTGAGAGTACTTTGCACAGCTAAGGGAACTATACTAGTGAAGGTTTGTGGTAAAACTAGCAGTGGATGAACATAGAGGAAATCGCTGTCACCAGGAACAAAGAGATCTGATTTCATCCCAATGCAACACAGCAGGATGAGGGGAAGTGTGATGGAAACTGCTAAACATTTCTGAGGTCTATTAGCACCAAACATAGATTACTTGTTTACAATTTCCTCCACTCGGACCGGGAGAGGTCATAGGTTCCAGCTCCAACAGAATCCTGCTGTACTGTAAATCCAAGTCAACTCATTTTCACACTAGGTCATACATATCGAAAGTAGGTTACTGAAAGAGGTGGTTAACTGCATGGGTGACGATTTTGAAGGGCGCACTATATACATGCTGAATTATGACGTTGCTAGGGCGAGGAACATTTGGCCTGCGGATACATTTGCTTATCAGGAAAGGTCTTTCAGCGGAATCCTTGATATCTTTCAGGACTAAAATCGATGAAACATGAAGTGTAATTCCTCCAGAAAAATTCGATATGAATTACCAATGATACAGTGTATGCCACCAAAAACCGAACACTTTCGTAACTGGAAATAATGTGGAATGGATTTTAGCCAGGGATGCGGATGTTGATATTGGTTTCTTCTCCGAGCTGGAATTGCTGCTCCCAGATGTTTGATAGCCAGGTTATGCAACATCATCAGTGCAACTCCCCGCTCGGAGACCAAGCTAACACAAACAATTTCGTAACTGTATTCTCCTCAGGAAAGAGGTTAGAAGATATCCATTTATTTTACCTCTTCCCTTGACTGCTCTTATGTTCCGTTAAAAAAATCTCTTGCTACACAATTTCGGGAGTTGAACAAATTTGCCAATAAAGTAACGAAATAGAAACGCAAATAACAGAGGCCAGTTTGTGAGTATAATGAGTGAATTAAACTAACTACAATATAAATGAGTAATTGCGGTGATGATATGTAAGGAAGGGGGAGGGGTTGAGAGTTCACAAAATAATTGTTGCCACCTGGGAAGTTATTCTGGAGTCAGTTTTCCACTCCACGGCTGCCCAAGTATCGGTTTGGTCAAGAGAGATTTAGGGCCTACGTGAATTGTTTTTATCGGGGTTATTCGTCCTGTTGGGAGCAAATGTAGCTTGAACTAAAAAGGTATGAAGCACTGTATAATTGATTTGACCTTGATGGATCTCATGGGCAATACAAATCCATCAACCCGACGGAGGATGGAATCCAGTGCCCCGCAAGTAGGACCTAATCACATTACACACTCCACCACCGAGCAGCTGTTCAGACCGTTTTTTATTTGAAATTTACACGATATTGCACAACCCATATTTGTCGGGTTGTTTTGAACATCGTATCTCGCCCAGCTCAGCACAAGCCTCCGGGGTTATAACCAGGTTTAAAACTTACTCAATCTAACTGAATTTTGCATGAGAGGAAATGGAAAATGAAAAAACGGTCTGATCAGCGGCCCGGTATTTGACATTTACCAACTTCAGACATCTGCGGCACCGTCGCGATATCCGGCTATCCGTGAAGAGGAGTGAGGGGGGGGGGGAAACGGGAGAGAGAGGATAGAAGGTGTCACATAGAGTGATATGGGTAAATGTTATTATGGCCATGGTAACGTCAGGGCCTGAACCAGATTACGTTGCTTGCACAACTCCGGCTTGCATCGTAATCTGGTTCAGGCCCGCATATCACTATGACCATAATAACATTTACCCATATCTCAATGTGACACCTCTCCTCTCCATCCTGTTTTCCCCGCACACCCCATTCACTATCTTTTTCGCAAACGTTCACAACTGTTTTATTCACTCGGACTAACATATTTCATATCCTCTCCAGTTCACACATTTTTCATTCCACTTTTCCCTATCTAATTATCGTGATCCCACAGCTTGTTTTCAACAGACAACTTTCCACACGTACATTCAATCAACATCAGCCTAGGCCTTGTATTAATCTACTGACTATCCGTGAAGAGCTGGGTATATGCTGCGGCAGTTCGGCCAGTTCTACTATACCGCGTAGACACTTGACCATTAGGAAAAAAGGACAAAGATAGATTGTCGATATCTGCGCAGCATTGCACAAATCTGGTGGGGAAACCGTGCAAGCAGTGATGAGATTAGGCCCAGAGTTTCAGGTGTTTGCGGTCATCCACTAGAGCAAATAGTCGACCTCTATAGATTACGTTGTTTGGAGCATTTCACACATGAAATCGGATAGGTTGCCACGCTGAACGATGGTTGCCGAGGCAGGTAGTGGGTGGAATAAAGTTAAGGCTGGTCAAGCCAGGGCCTGGCATGAGGAGTGATAAAACCTTAACCAGGAGACCCGGTCACATAGGTCGCGTTGGGCTTCCTGGCTGGGAACCACGAGACAATCGTAACCGGGGGTTAGAGACACTGAATGACATAACTGAGCGTCGTAAACAATGGCGTTTGAGCATCTCAATTTCCCTGGAAAGTTTGTTCACTGAAATTCTCCATGTTCGCTCTTCACTTTCAACTTTCCTGTCTTTCTCCTGCTGTTTCATCCAAATTGGCCGCTAAAAGAAGAAGTGCATGGTTAAAGATTGTGCAAACTGAACTGAAATAAACTGAACACGGAGGAAACAATCACTGATTAACTCTGAAATGAATGGAATTTTTTTCTGTACCGTGGAGATATGGGGAAAAGAAGAAATTCTGTTCTGTAAATGCACGATGCACTTTGCAAAAGAATTTCATTTGGAAAAAGTATATTCTCATCTAGTTGTTGTTTAATCGAACATTCGGCTATACCATGTACACAAAATGCCATCATGCAACAAAAATAGAGCGTCCCCTGAAGCGATGCTCTAAACTAGCCTTACATTCATTGATACATTTAAGAACAACTACAGATTCTTCAATCTCTTTTTGAGTATATTTTCCACTTGTTCCTGATCAAACGTGTGCAACACCTGATTTTCATCACTTTTATTCGCCCCAACGCCTGGTGTTTCGAGTTTCATTCACGGGGGATTGAATGTGATATTGCCCCACGTCAAACGCGACATGTCTGTACTTCTATACATTACCGCAAAACTAGGCTTCTGTACGAGAGCACCGCTGAGCACCATCACGCCTGTCCGAGAAGCAAGGCAGTTTTGCAACTTGTTGACAACAATCACACCGGATCGCGCCCCGTGAACAGAATAAAAATAGGACCGTCTAAACACATGAGTTGCTACATTCTAGCCATTGTGGAAGCTGTCAGCGTTCATCTCAACAAAACCCTTACTGTGTGCTGAAAAACAAAATGTTTAAGCATTTCAGCTCCCTTTATTCTTGAAAACATCCATATTCGAAACGATAAGCAATTAAAACCGAAGTAGGTGACAATCAACCCATTCTCTCTTCCCTCACAACCTCCATCTACAATCAGTCGTATATATTGTGCTCTATCGGCACTACCATGAAACGCCAGAAAACGAAATTGGTTGCCATGTTTTGTTCCTGAGTTTGTTCTGTGGGACTGTTTACACTTACGAGTATTATAGTGATTTTTGTCGCGCACAAGACAAACCGAGCGTGAACGGAAAAGTTAGGAAACATTGCACAATTGATGAAACTAAATCTTTGGTTGAAACAGCTGTCTGGCGCTTCCTAGCTTTCAAGTCAAGCTTCTTTTATTCTTTCCATGAGTACGTTCACCATATAATCGAAAAAAATGTTCCCCTCTCCATATATTTGGTAACTGTTATTTATTACAATCACATTTGTCGCAGATTCGTGTTTCGTGAAATTGCTACCGTGCTCCTCACATTTCACGACGCCTTATTATAGGATTTAAAATATTGTTTTTAGCCTAGCCCATTCGATTCTGTTAGCAACCTGGTACCGCTCGTGGTTGCCTCATGTTTCCTGGGTGTGGGTTTCACTCCCGAAAATAAAAGGAATCCTATGTGGCGTCGGATCAGTATGAAAATGAAGATAACCTGATTCACAAATATATTTCTGATTTGAAAAAGCGAGTCGGTGAGCGAAAAACTGTTTTCGGATATTCCAAGTCATGTTCTTACATGTCATATAGTGAAAAACATTGCTTCCATATTGTTACCCGTTGGCTTCAGTTAAGATCATTAATCGAAGGCTGAGAGTGAAGGATGTGTATGTCTTTGTGTATGCAAGAATGCTTAGTGCGTTAGAGGACGTAATCTTTCCCCACTTGAGTCCAGTGACAAGTCACGTACCGTGAAACACAAACCTAAAAGACTCCGGGGTCTAGCCTTCAGAGCCCGGGAGATTTTTTCAGCATACACACCGGATGAAGAACTACGGTTCATCCGCCAGACGCTGCAGGATAATAGTTCAGCGGAAATATTCATTGAAAAGAATAAGCGGCAAACTTCGGCGAGTGGAAACTCCATCTGTTTCCCCATGAAAGAACCATTCACAAGTATCCCATTTAAGGAGGACTAGCACACATAGAGTCTAGTCTAATCACTAAGAGTGGCTGTGAATTCCACTTTACCCGCAACCAAACTTAGAACAGTTTTTTCTACATTACCACTGATGTGAATGCAATTGAAAGACAAAGTGCCAAAGTGTCAAACCTCACACATGATAATTTACTCTTCAAAGTGCGTCTGGGAGGCATGTTACCTCGGTCGAATTATCATTTAGCGTTTGTCTCAACGCTTTAAGGAGCACCATCCGCGATGGTTAGATCTCGAGCACGATCGTGGGTCAACTCGTCGACACCGATAGGATCGAACAGGAGAAAGCTTTCGATGTTGTTTACGCATTCTACTCAATCGATCGAAAGCGGCCCAACTTTGGACACTAGTTACGGTCGAGGTGAATGCCATTCGCTTACAAGTCCCCAAACTGTGCCAAAAAGAGACTAGTTTAAGCGCTTCAATTGCCTTAGCCGGATGTGAAAACTAAAACAGAACATGATGTGTCACTTGACCCAAGTAGGGAAAGTTCATATCACGAACAACTTGCTTCTCATGATTTTCAACATGGCAGAAACAGTTTTCTAATGCTCTTTGTTAGTCGCCATACAATGCTTTTTTGCGATTACGTGGTTTCTGATCGACAAAAGAAAATCACTTAATGCTTTATTTCGTTCTTATTGCTTGCTTACCCACTTCGTGAATATACCGCAATATCTTCAGTTCTGTTCTAAATTGACTTCATTTATCAATTAAATTGCCCTGAAAAAGGATTAAACACTTGACGCAAGAAAACAAAAAGCTGTCACAACAACTTGATCAAGCATTAAAGGACATTAGTGACAAAGAAGCGGAGAGACAAATGTTACAACGTCATGCCAAAGCCGCGGAAGATGAAGCCGAAAGATTCCGACAGGCAGCAGATCAAGCTAAACAGAACAATGAAAAGTTGCACGCGGTAGGTTCAAACATATTTGGTTGACTCACTAAGACATATCTTTTAGCCGAACACATTTTTTATTGAATCCTGCGTCTGTCCGCATACGGGACTGTAATGAAATAGTTTTTAGACCAAATATTTGTCATTTTCTCCCCTGTTTTATCTTACGTTTGGATTTATTTTGATGTACAGGTGTTTGCCAAACTCGTGCAACATCATTCTCATTTTGAAAATCCCTTTCAGCATGCAATACCATCATATACATGGCTATGAGTGAAGTGTATTTATTCCTGACTTTATCTCCAACATCTATGTTCTTAGTTCACTTCTATCATCGTCTGAACTTGTGCAACCTTGAGTGTTGCTATAAAATTTGTGGTACTTCGAAAGTGACAGCTCTGATTTGGAAAATATTTGAGGCAAAGCAACAAGGGAGTTCATTCTTTTTAATAAATGATTCCTGTTCCATAAGAGTGTTTATTAAGTTGGGCACACGTATTCTAAATTTCTTATCTCTTTTCATTCAGTGCACAGTAAATAAGCAAATTAATGAAAATATTCTAGCTTAAATAATTTGATAAATTATTTTGCTACAAGCTACTCACGCATTGCTCACAATACTGAAAGAACTGAAAACATAGCCCAATGAACACAAGTTGATCTTCGAAAGTTGACCTTGAGGTGTGCTGCTCGTTGAATAAGCGTCCTTTAGTGTCACCTTGCTCAAAGCGGATGAAACTTTCAAAAGGTTTTGGCATATAACTGAAGCCGAGGGGCAACTTAATCGAGAGACTCATAAATCTGATGACTCAGTTGGTGTCTTGTGGTAGCGGTTCGATATGAACATAAGTCCAATTTATTCCATATTCAACGAAAGTTCTCCATCAAAACATAAACCGAGAGGGAAAAAACCGGCAATATCAAAGTAAGACGATGGTTGTATTTGATCGCAGCAGCGAAGAGTTGTATATAACCAATCTGGACGATAGTCCGGGATGATTACTGGTTTTTCTCAAGCTTTCCTTTGGAAAATGCTGGCTCAGGTTGAAATACAGCTTAGGCCCCGTGATATAGAGCCATTATGTACCGCCTAAGTATTGATTTTATCAACGAAATCAATTCGTTCACCTACCGCGCAGCACCTGGGATTTTAATTTAGTCGAAAGCTTGTCCCTGTATTAGAAACAGGGATAAGTAAGCTACCTCGACATTGATCGTCAGTGGTAAGGATGCGCGGTGTATCAGAGGAAACTTGTAAATGCTATTTGGCAGTCAATTTGACGGACTCCATGCTAAAGCACTGCCTCTAGTGCTCAAAAATGAAAAAGCGCAAATGAAACATGGACGAGATGATAGTACAACAACTGTATATACTCTGAGTTATTTTAATAAATAAATTACAGTTACATTTTCTACTGATTCATCAGCAAACGTCGTCAAAATTGCAAAGGTGTACATTTTAATGGCATGTGGCTAATAGAAGCAATGACATAAGTGGGTATTATATCAGATATGTTGCGTTTGATGTGGGGAACTATCAAATTCAATCCCGTGAATGAAGCTGGAAAAACGAAGCATTCAGAGGAATAAATGTGATGAAAATCAGGATGTTGCACGGGTTTGGTCAATACACAACGACCGTAGACGAAACTGATGAGTATTTCCTCTGAATTGTTATGATTCAGATTCTCATTACTGAGGCAGCTCCTAAGGATCAAGGGTGCAGCATTTTAGTTAGAAAAACTTTTAAATTGAGAAATATAGATGGACAATTTATAGCTAGCATCAATTTCCAAATTGTCGTCCCAAATGACTGCTACAGCCACTGACTTGGGTCAATTTTAGAGGTCAATCTGATAAGAAGAATTACAGGGTCATGAATCGCGAAAAGTCTCGTAACAACTGGACACATCGTTGACCCACTTTGTCGTTCAAACCGTTGTTGCGTAACACGAATTCCATTCTCTTAGCTTTAGTGAGGTGATGGTAATCAACTCAAGTAATCTGATTTTGTGCGCACAAACAATCGAATAGTCGTGAAACTAACTCCGCCCAGCCCCGTCGCCGTCCGCCGTTAAACCGTTGTAGTTATCGCGACTTTCATATATTAACACTAGATTATTTTACGTTGTGGTGGCTGAGGAGACTAAATGAGATACTAGTGTCTCGCATTATTCTCTGTTCTAATCAATCAGATAAAGCGGACCCAATGTTTTAAATGTTTTTCTTTCAAAGCGTGATTTTACTTGGGACCACCAAGACGTTCAAGTTCGCCGATAGACCACAACAGGGTGCAGACCACACACAGGCTTGATGAAACTAAATCAAGACATCTCTCACTCGCTGATAGGTTTATGCAATCAATTTCGTGAAAGCACGTTGCTGCTGTTATTCATCGTACAACAATTTCAAGTGAAATATAAAAGTATGTAATCTCGAGATAAAGGAAAATTGAAAGGATTAAAGTATGTCAGTACTGGTAAAGTTCAGTAACACATTTTGCAATCACGAAACTTGTTTGGAGCTAAAAAAACTAATGCTTCTAAAGTAAAAATCTACAAATAAAACGGAACAGCTGATAAGCCTGATGATTTTAACCGGAAGTAATAAATAGTTAATGCGGTAGCTTTTGTGGTTACGTGGTACCCAGACATTCACGCGTTGTCCTTTTGGTGGACATTCTGGTGGTATTTTATATTGGTTTCTTAGGTATGATTACTTTTGCTAAACATTTTGCTTGTGTCTCTCAATTGAGCTGCGGGTTCTTCATAAAATCTCAACTTAAAAATTGTGTGAATAGCCACCTCTCCGTGACGTCTAGTTATTCATCATAGTAAATGTTTTTCCTGCCTGTGTAGCTGGACCTTGATCCTTGTTTTTGCGAACGTTTCATTCAGAACACTTAATCTCTGATTGTATTTCTGTTTTCAATTGATCGGCTCTATGAACACGTGTTTGTAGAATCTGGATGAGGAAACTGCCAGCCGGATGGCTTGTCAGTCAGAAATGCAAACCTTACGGGAGGAAATGGAATTCTTAAAAACAGTGCATGAACAGGAGTTGGAAGAATTGCGCAATATTACAGTAGTCGATCATCAACAAGACCGTGACCAGTGGCGAGACGAGATGCAAAGAGCCATTCGGGACATCCAGATGGAATACGATCAACGGCTGGACAAAATTCGTAATGAAATGGACGCTAACTATGCGAGTCGAGTAAGAATTACTTTCAGATCAGTTTTTAGTGTCTCCTGTTTTGATCAAAACAGTTCTTGACTATATCGGAAACAACTGTACACTTGATAGGCAACCAAGTAGTAGGTGGCATGAAACAGTAATGGCAAGGAGCATCAAGCTATCTGAGAAAATTTCGCTCCAGTTAAATATATATACACATCAATGCATATGTATATATCTACCAAATGTAGCAGATTCAGTGGACCGGTTCCTTCGATATTCCCCTTTTCAGACTATTCAAAATCAACTTACACGTTTAGGCTCGGTAACTAAGAGACAAGTGATTGTGTTCTCTTAATGATGTGATCAGAAGTCGTGATGGCAGTCCCCCTGATTTCGTACAGCTGATTGTACTTTCTGCCTAACGTATACTGTATCATTTGAGGTGTGATACAACAGCGATAACTTCGTTTATTGGTTGCATCGTTGAACACAAACTTGACTGTAAGCGAAACATGGAATCCACCACTTACCACATATGCTGTTTGCTTTACTCGTTTTTCCCCCAGAACTGACCCTAATTCATGGAATGAAGTCTATCAATACTTTAGTTGTTGCAATCGATATGCGATTATGTGCGTTTGAGTTGTCAAAAGATTCAACCATTGATCTAGTGTAAAAGAACTTGAGATAAAATAGTTGCCAAACCTTTCATAAAACCATACTTTACAATGATCCCCGGTATTATATAACCATTTTACACTTCTGATGTGTTCATACCGGTCCAGATTGATTGACATTCTTATCCGCATTTCAGATCGCCGAGGCGTCACGAAACAATGCAGCTCAGTCATCGCATTTTAACCAGTTGTGTGAAGAAAATAACATGCTCAAAGAGACTATTGAGGGTATGCGCAAACGGATGGAACAATATCGAGTCAAGGTAGGCTTCTGTTTGCATACCAGTTTTCGGACAACCACTCATCCCCAACTGTTTAAAGAACGTGCAGCATATGCTGATATCGGACAAGTGGAGTGCAGCTCTATTCGACGATACTAGATGATTAATTAATTAGTTAATTATCCGAATAAAAAGCTAGACTGAATGATTCCGTGGCTGCGGTAAGATACATTTCTGATTGGTTTCCCATTAAGAATAATGACCATTGTATTAGACTGATATATGATCGCTAATGAGCAACTGAACACTAAGGTTTTCTTTATGAATTTTCATCATGCCCGCATTACTGTATACGTGTATGTATCTAGTGCTTTACAAGTGCTACTTAAAATGATGTTGTTACATTCCTGGATCGCCCAGATCGAGAGGAAGAACAAAGACCGTTTGACCGTCAGATCCGTGTATGTTCGAATGAATGCGTCAAGCGCTAATTCACATGACAAGAGGGGCAATCATAACATCATAAAAGGTCCAGGTCAATGACGCTGTCTGTTCACCTGCTGACCATTGGCACCCCTAACGGATGTTTCCTTTAAATCAAACGTGACACACACCCGCGGTTGCCAATCCATTGCGATTGATCTGCAGTTAAACGGAGCTGCATACACCTCTCATCGGCTGCTTTCTCTCCCCCCCCTCTTCCTCTCTGTCTCCCCTCTACTCGAAGTCTGAACATTACGAACGAGCCGTGGCCGATGCCCAGGATGAAATTCAAACCCTGCGTAAAAAGCTAGACACCGCATTGAGGGATTCGAACCGAGAAAGGCAAGCGGCTGAGGAAGCGCTTAATCGGGCCCTGAATGAATTGTCTGCATTGACCGATGCAAAACTCAATTTGGAATCAGAAATCGCGGCCTATCGTCGATTGCTTGAAGCACAAGATTCCCTGATAAGTGGTGTGAAGCCCACGAACACGATAACCGTGGACACTTCTCCGGCCAATTATCGGCCAAAAGAACTCCGCGTTCGAGTTCCCTCGTACACAATGACACAAACAACATCCGCTCAAAGCCGTTCACTTAAGACAGATAAGTAAGTATTGTCAGCACACCGAACACCGCACAACACACGCTTTGAGACCTCACAGATCTTGCTTAAATCAATGTGTTGTTTGATCACCTCTCATATACAGTTTGATGTTAATGGCTTGCACTGGTGTTATATATATTCCGGATATCAAGTCAACAGACGATTGGACGGTTGCAACAGTTTACTAAGGCCGTAGCCATTTGGTGTCGAAATCCGGAACTTTGCGAACAACTAACCTTTGCTTTCTTTAGAGTATCCGGCTTGAATTAGTCCATTCGATTGTTCAGGGGTAACATGTACTATTGATGGTCTTGGGTGTGGGTTTCACTCCTTGGTAGATCGTTGATTTCTCGCTAGTTGAATGCATTCAGATGCGATGGAAATGTCTGTGATGACCGACAAATAGCATTTGAATGCATTTAACTAGTGGAGAATCAGCGACCTCACAAGGAGTGAAACCTACACTCAAGATCATCAAGTGCCTGGTGCCTCTGAACAATCCAATGGGCCAATTCAAGCTCGATACTCTTAAAATCGATTGAGCCATCCGTACAAGGTGATGACCGCCGACTGTGTAGCTCAGGGATAAAGATTTGAAGTGCCAACCCGAAGGATCGCGGTTCGAATCCTGACAGGGACACAAAAAGTACGCACTGCTAACGAGTCCCAAACAGGATGAAACACCTGTCCAGTGCTCGTTGTGGGTCACCACAAACATTTCCATTGTAACTAAACTCTGTGGCTAGTCTGGCCCTGCTTTGATAGGACTGCCACGGTGCTACCGATCAATATGCGTATTCGCCCACCCCTGCCCTCTGTCCAACCCAAATGAAACTGGTGACCTTTGACCTTTACGTTGATTTTGTCTGATCAAGTGATTTTGGTGTTTGAATATTTTATTAAAACCGAAAGAAGACTTGTGTCGCGAGGTGATAACATTTCGTTTAATCTTCTCAATGGCAGACGTAAAACAAACAAGCACTATCATAGTACATTGCATTTGTAACTCATAGTGAACGGACATGTCCAGATAAACAAGGGCTTCTTGTTTTTAGTTCTGATGGCCCATGTCTATCTTTACATGTTCGTTCACTTGGATTTACAAATCCAGTGTTCTATAAATTTGCTTATTTCTTTGATGTCAGCAATTGAGAACATTAAACGTATTGTTACCTTCCCGGGACATATATCCTTTTTCGGTCTTCATACGATGGATAAAGGGGACCCAGGTTTTCAAAGTTTAAAGATTTGTCCTTCCTCTGACCGAGATTCACATGAATTTTTGTACGCAGCTGATGAGATAACGCGAAACGTGTAATTATCCCGTTTTGTCAAAATTAATGAAACCAATTGTTGTGGATTTTCTAATGCAGCATTAGGATAAATATGAGATTCTGTCACCGGCTCATAACGAGTATCGGCCATGTACC
>UZAN01041684.1:38517-55892 GCA_900618425.1 Echinostoma caproni
CTGGACACTGACACTACGCTACACTGGACCCCATTTACCACCGGAGAGGTGGCCCTGGAGCTGCGTCGACTAGTCGACTAGTCATGGCGGTCTTTCATTAGGAACGACCCAGAAAGCTAGAGATTTAGGAATCACAGTGACAGCAGACTACAAATGGGCAGAACAGTGTGTCGCAGCGACTCACCCTGCCCGTCTAGAGCTTTTTAGATTGAGGTCGGCACTAACATGTAGGAAACCGGAGGTATTCTTACCTCTATATAACGTCATTGTTTGACCGCATTTGGAGTATGGTATACAAGCATGGGCACCCTTCTTCAAAAAGGACGCCGCCTGTCTCGATGGGGTCCAACGGTTAGCCACGAGGATGATCGAAGGACAGCGAGGGAAGTCGTATAAGCAGAGACTGGAGGACCTTGGGCTCTTCTCTTTGGAGAGAAGATGACTCAGAGGTGACTTGATAGAGACATTCAAAATTATGAATGGCCTATTAGGGACGGATCAAGCAGTGTTCTTCGAGAGGAGAGAAAGCAATACTAGGGGGCACATACGCAAGCTGAAGAAAGTACGCAAGAGACTAGCGGTGCGTTCAAACTTCTTCAGCAACAGGGTAGTCAACTCATGAAATAAGTTGCCGCAGGAGTTGGTGGAGCTGGGGAAAGTACATGTTTTCAAGTAGGAGCTTGACAGACGCTGGTCGAACTTATTTCCTGAAGTAGATGCATAGTTTAAGGTTTGGTAGAAGTTATAGGTTTTCTCATTTACTAACAACCCCAAACAGGGGAGCGTCTCCAAATGTGAGGTCTCTCGCCTGAACAAGGGGAGAAGATACTTTTTCCTTTCCCTTCCCTTGCAGAGGCGGAGATGATTGGTACGAGTAGGAAACGCGCATAACTACAATAAAGAACACTCGCAGTGGTGGGGGCCATTACGTGGCTTACTACCGAAGGAACTCTGGAAGCTCGATTGGCCGTGGCCATCTCTAGTCCTGTGCAAACTGACTGACTGACTAAAGGTTCACCAACCACCTGGACCTGATGGTGTGCGTCCGCTGATCCTGAAGGAGCTGGCAGATGAACTTGCAGCGCCACTGTGTAACCTGTTCAATTTGTCATTCACTCAAGGGCGTTCACCGCGGCAGTGGAAGGACGCTGTCATTGTTCCACTGCCCAAAGTTGGAGATAGGAGTGACCCTGGGAACNCCTGGGAACTACCGACCAGTCAGCCTTACTAGCGTTATGGGTAAAGTAATGGAGCGACTGGTGGCTGCACGGCGTTGGCAGCATTTGGTGTGCCACGGTCACCTGTGTCACCAACAAGGTTTCCGCCCGGGTCACTCATGCGTCTCAAACCTGCTGCTTGCACTTGAATGCTGGACCGAGGACAAGGCCAAAGGACACGAAACGGATATCATCTTCGTGGAGTTCAGCAAGGCCTTCGATAAGATGCCGCATGACCTTCTTCTGCGAAAGCTGTCCAACCTAGGTGTACGTGTGGTCATGTGGAATTGGCTGCGAGACTTCCTCATCGATCGGAAATTCTGCGTCCGTCTTGGCAAACCGCTCTCTGCGTGGTATTCCGCCCCCAATGGGGTCCCCCGAGGCTCGGTTCTTGGTCCATTGCTCTTTGTGATATATGTGAACGACCTGCCCGGTCAACTGTGCAGCCCATCCCCCATGTATGTGGATGACATCAAAATCTGGCGTACAATCAAGGATCCGAATGATCGAAGTTCTCTTCAAACGGATTTGAACAACCTGGATCAGTGGACGGATACCTGGGCTCTTCCAGTCGACACAGCAAAGTGTGATGACCTTGGTGCGTGCTGACTCAAAGGTAGTCTACAACTTCTATGGAACCACATTGCGCAGAACATCTTGCGAACGAGACCTGGGTTTTGTAGTTACGTCATCATTAAAGACCCGAGAAAACACCGATCGGGTCTGTGCTAGCGCATGGAGCATTCTGGGGCCTATTTGACGGTCTTTCAATCAGCTCACTATGGACGCTTTCAGGTTGCTGTACGCTTCCCATGTCAGACCAAGACTGTAGTATGGTGATGCGGCGACATACCCCTGCACGGCCGGTGAACTGGCTAAATTGGAGCGTGTACAACGTGCTGCCACTAGACTCGTTGTTGGACTACGCGGGACCAGTTTTGAAGGTCATCTACAGGCTACTGGTCTGTTCCCAATTGCGTATCGACGCTTCAGAGGAGATATCATCCGCCTGAGGAAGATCCTGAGAGGTGATATGGGCCCGGAGCTGCAACAGCACTTCCCTTCACGGACAGAGCGCTGCACGCCGGGGCACCCTCTCACGTTGCGGAAACTTCAGTCAGTTGGTCTTCCGTTGCTCTACCGACTCTCGCATAGGTCAACAATACTCTGGAATTCCCTACCAACGATTGTCGTGAAAGAGAAGACAGACGCTACTTTCAAACGGCGTCTGAATGAGCACCTCAAGGGGCTATGGAGGAACGAACACTTGTGATCGGACCTTCGATGGGGTTTACACGGGCACCCTGCTCTCTGCCTTCAATCCTGAAGGCATAAAACTGAAGACTGAAGGATGGATCTTTGATCCCCAACTATCCGCGAGGGCACATGAACATGCTGAACAAGCGAGAGGGCCCGGACAGCGAAAAGAAGTTCTTTGGAAAACAAATCTGCCTGCTGAGAGCAGATGTCAGTTTCCCAATCAATATGGGGTGCGTTGAAATCACCCAGGACAAGACACTGTCCATCGCAGGCGTACCTCTGGCAAGCAGCCCTGGGACTTACACAGCTGGTGTGCGGTAAATCACTCCAATTGTGGTATGCCCTCTGGCACAAAGCTTGATTCCGCACCACAGGGCTTCTTCAAAGCCTTCCGGATGGGCGTAATTCTCCAGCACTCGAACAGGAAGACCCGATCGGATAACAAGAACAACTCCACCACCGCGACGTGACGGTTATTGATCCGTTCGAAGCACTGTGTATCCGTGGAGTGATCTTTCGAATTCCCGGACATCCGGTGTTAGCTAGGTCTCGGTGATTGCAAAAAGATCGGGATTGTGGGATACAACCCAGTCCTCCAGCTCATCCCTTTTTCCTAGCATCCCTCGGGCATTGGTTGAGGCTAGCACAGCGTGGTTACCTCGCCATTCGCGCCGTGAGAGCGATGCAGCAGACGATATCCCTGCCCTTTTTNCCCTTTTTCTAAGTGTTTCTGCTGCGGTGCAGCTGCAGGAGCTGTTTTTCTAAGTGGAGTGGAAATGACATCTGCTTACGAAGGGGCCACTTTCACAACAGTAGCCGGCGTTAGGGGGTTGGAGTTTTTTGGCAGTGGAGAGCTGGCAGGCAGAGTTGTTATCTTTGAAGAAGCAGATAAGGGAGGCCACTGGGTGTGTGTGGGTTCCGAGGTACCACGTGCTTCTACTGTTGCTTTTGTCGGCGCGCTCAGTTCAGCTGGGTGCGTCCCCTGCCGTAGGGTGACCACTTGTGTTGTGCATTTTGGTCATTTGCTGGGTTTCCGGATCGGGCTAGCTAATGTGATTCGTGAAATTAAGTCCGCTATTTTTGCCTCAAGTGTGGCGATTTTTTATTTGGCTTTTTTGCCTGTTTTACCAAGAGTTTGGCACATGAACGGTGAAAGTGTTTTAGGCAGTGCGTGTGAAATATCCCCGTTTTAACTTCTTTCTTACGACTGCATAGGCCGGATACTTCCGATGCCGTCGAAACAGTGGGCATTCATATAATGATGAAAGTAGTCGACTGAACCCTCAGATGCTTAAGTATATTCCGTTTGACTGCCAACGGGAAGAATCTTGAGAGTCTGAGTGAATTTGCAGCAATAAGTATACTAACGTATACATCGTCATACAAGCATAATGCAGTTTTCCATTACATTCCCGCTCCCAACACAAACACACCGAGTCATTGTCCAATCCTGAAGTACAACTTTGGAATCCGACATTTATTTGTGTTCAAGAGACTGTTTTCTTTCGTTCAAGCTCTTAATTCCGGAAAGCCAATTTTCCTAAAATATTTAACGCACACTGTCCCGCACATCTGAGTAGAAATCCTGTAGTTCGAAAAGTGCAGATGACCAAAACGGTTAATCTCGTCTGATAGAATATATGCTGTGCTGCAAGGTTGAATCTTATCCCATTGCGGAATCGACTATCCTCGGGGTGAGTGCGGTCAGTGAATTAGAGCATATTTCTGAATCATATCTAAGTTAACAGCTATCCAGAATCCAAATATTTCCACTGCTGTTTATCTATCAGTAAAGTTTGAAGATTCAAAATACGATTTAGCATAGAATGTTCATCTGTGGTGCATCTACCATTTAATTAGGCTAAACGGAGTCAGATGGATATGAATGATCTCTCAGTCATCTGTGCATTTCGCGTGAGAGAGTCAGTTGGTTTTCTTTAATTTTTCACGGGTTGTGTAAACCAAGTCACAGGCCTCAATTTTTAAAGATGGATTTAACCAAGCGCGTTTGGTCTCTCTGAATACCTCGTGTTTTTTTCTGGAAATTTACTATGAATTTACCATCCCAACCCATCAACGCAAAAACCGGCCACCTAAAATGAGAAAACAAATGCAAAAATCGTGTTCTTCAGTCAGGATAGACTGAGAAGAGAACAGCAAGAAGTTGTTTAGCAGTTGCTCTCATACCTCGTCATTGCACCTGGTTTTACCGGATTAAACAGCAATTTGAACTAATATTAAACTTGCTACTCAACAATGTGTTTTGAATCTGTTGAATAATCCGGTAGACCGCGGTGTGACAAGAGCTAATTGCACTCAGACATAAGCTGCATGAATGCTTTGAGTGATCTGTTTTTCTTTCTCATTATCTTTCAGGAGAAAGCCACACACACTCAAAGGATTGATTTTAGTCCGTAACTAGAACTTTCAATTATTCTCAGAATTTCGTTGCCCATGAGGCATGCATTCAATAACAGAAACAAGAACATACAGGAATACAAACATACATGCACACATACATACATACATACATACATACATACATACATACATACATACATACATACATACATACATACATACATACATACACACATACATACACACCTACATAAACGCATACATACACACATACATACGTACATACATGCATGCATACACGCATATATACATTCAAGAACACATGTCTTTCTATGGATTTTATCGGGAAATTCCTCTGGCTAAAAACTTATGGGGTTTTATATGGGATGCCCCGCTCTAGTAGTATTCTCTGTTCGCATCACGGATTCCTTGGTAATTCACGGCATCCGCATAATCAACGATATTATTCTCTTCTATCCTGCAAACAACAATACGTGTTAGACAATCTTGGGAGCGCATCGGTATCTTCCCTTTGGCGGATGCTCCATTCTTATCACCGAATGATTACGCCGGCCTTGTTGATGTGCACCTGTATCCATTCTCTTTGTTTTCGAACATTTTCCGGGTGATTTTGGTTATTATGTTATTATTACAACATTCCTACCTGAAGGATAATGTACTTGATACCTAATAAAGTATTTCATTGTTTTCACACTTTGTGTTTGAATGGGGCATTATTCATTTGGAACTCTCACGATACAACAGTTTTGCTTTGATCTGTGATACAAGTAAGCATAGTGAACCGGATGGATTTATTCATGCAAATGATACGCGCAAGGTATGCTTGGGTTAATTTTGCGTGAACTACAAACTCGTTTGTTTCATTGAACACAATATCCTTGTAATATTTTGTTCGCAGTGCTTGGTGTACTCGGTGGGAGTAGCACCTCTGTTTCAAAGGGCTGTAGGCCCCTTTGGGGCATCCTCTCTCTATTCTTTGGTCTCCGCCAGGTGCTCAGCGCTCACCCTACTGAGTTAAAACAGCACCAACCCTTTTGGACCCTACATAGCGGTAGAGGAGCCATCATCTACTGACTTGAAGAAGCTACCATTTTCTGACATAATATGCATTGACCTATTACTCGCTTCACTGCACTGATCCTCTTGACAATCCAATATTTTTCACTAATCGCTGACAAAACGTGTAACGTACCACTATGTACATCTCTACTACGATAGTGGCGAATGATGTCGATTGGGTAGGATCACCGGGTGCTTGAAATGGGATGAGTAGTTTGGGTAACTAAGTCACCCACCGACACAAAGCAAGCCACCTATCATAACTGGACAAAGCTTCCTGAAAGATTGCATCATGTCTCCGTTTCATGCTTCTTGAAGTTTTGCCTGTAATGTTGATTCACGAAATCTTTTCGTTCTGCACCATTCTGAAAATCTTCCATAGAGCTGCGTCAATTTCTTCGACCGAGAGGTTTCCTACGCTCAAGGTACTTTTGTTTCTCCACGAATACATAATTCTAATGTAACAGACGAAACAAATAATCCATGCAACTGACTAAACGTTTTGACCATTGAGAGTAACGATGCAGAAGCTGTTCTGGTTTTATCGGCAAAACAGCTGTGTTCACGCGTACTACAATTTTCTCCATCGCCACGCCATTCGGTGGGACCGATAGTAGAGATTATGCTTGTGGAATATAGCTCTGTAAGAACAATGGTCCCTCTAACCATGTCTCTAGTTTTCTTTTTGTTAATATATCTCTCAAAGTAAGATCAGCAATATTTTGTCCGGACCGAATGTGACGCCATTGGGACACCGTGGAGTACTGATGGATGATTGCTAACCGATTGGCAACGAAAGTACTAAACGTGTTGAAGTATTTTCTATATAATATTTCACAATCATTGAATCCGTCCAGTACCACACCTCGCTGAAAATCTCCGATAGNGGACTGCCGCAGATAGTTCCAGTCACGGTATGGATACGGATTTGCTAGGTGCCACTCGAGAATTACTGAATAGCAAAACGCTGTAAACAGGTTTTCTTGCTGGAACACACCACACGTAGGCGACGGTCACATAACCTGTCTCGGATGTTTCACAGAAAATATGCAACTCTGTTCTTTCTCCTTCTCCCCAGTCCTCGTTCTTTATACTCCTTGGAATCTTAAGCACTTCTAGACACCTAACAAAGCGTACTTACCCTTCCCAAATACTAGCATCTTCTGCACTAAGGGGTTGGTCTCAACCCATTCTGGATTTACACAATGTTTGCAACAACTGCTTTGCTAGAAGGCATAGAGGGGCTACCAGACCTAGCGGATCGAACCAGGTACTGACGCTGGATATTATACCTCATCCTGTCACCGGCATTTCTAGCAAATGGAACTGGAACGTACAAACATCCTTGTTGTGTCCCACTGCTCGCCCATCGCTCTCTGGCAACTGGAATCAAATTGAGGCAGTTGAACCAGGTTGGTACTCGTGCTGTCTGCCGAGGGGGAGTTTGCAAGTTCTGGTGAGTTTGATGACAACTTTCTCAGCTTAGAACCACCACTCGCCAACGGTTTGGTTATTTCCTCCGCAAAACGTAAGGCTTCATCACATGTCGTAAACGATGCGAGACAGTCATCGACGTAGAAGTTTTCTTCTATGACTTAGCAACGCACGCCCATAGTCACTACCGAATTCTCGAGCAGCCCTGTTCAAGGCAAAAGTGGCACAAAATGGTGAAGAAGTTGCATCAAACGGTTTGGTTTTCATTTGGTGTTCCTCGAGATCCTTGAGTTGATAACCCTGTGGCCACCAGAGAAACCTCAAAGCGCCTCTATCATATTTTGGCACCTTCACTTGCATAAACATCTCTTCTGTGTCAGCTGTAACAGCTATACGTTCTTTTCGTAATCGCAAAAGTATACCCACTAACTTCGCGGTGGTGTCTGGACGATGATATAGCATTTCATTCAACGATTGCCCCTTGTGTTTGGCCGCACAACCCAACACTATAGGCAGCTTTTCCGGCTGTTTGGGTTCAGTACCGCTTGATGTGGCAGGTACCAACGCGGACGAAAGTCACGATGTAACTGTTCCCATGGAACTGGCACGGCATACCCCTTCTCTATAGTCACCTTCATCGTCTGTGCGTAACGGAACCGTAGCACTTCGTCATTAATTAAGCTTCTCTTCAAGCTCTTCAACCTCGAGAGCGCTGACGCGTAGTTTCCCATGTCGGTATTGACACCCTTACTCCACGGCAGAGGGACCACGAAGTGCCCATAGACGAACATTGCACCGGACTCTACAATAGCCATGGCCTCCGTATCGTCTAAGGAAATGCCTTGATCTACTAGCTGGGCGTTTTTGCAAATTCTGCATTGTACATTCGCATTACCTGACGCATTAAATTTGAGTCGTCTGCAACCAAGCAGTTGACCGATTTCATTTCATACGAAACGAAACTTGAAGGTTCAAAAATCACTAAACCTAATAGAGTCCGAACTGCATAAGGATTCTTCTGACCGCCGAGCCTTTGGTCGGGCACTCAACGCGCCTCCGGCATGTCGCACCCAATCAATAGCAGAACTTCTCTATCAATGTATTCCACCGGAATGTCTGCTAAATGGGGCCATTTTTCATTCCTTCAGACATGTCTCTACCCGCTTATGAACGGGTAATTCTGTTATAACAGCAGCTTGCTCCACACATACTGATTCCGTTTCACTTAGAGGCAGTACCTGAAAAGCACCGCTGACAAAGTTTGCCTCGGTTGATCCACTCAGTGTAGTTATTTTTGAATGGTTTCTTTGTTGGTTTAGCCCCAACGGGAGTAGTGCACTCGCCCTAATAAGCGTCGTATCCGATCCATTATCTAGCAGGGCATACCCGATAATCTCTTTTAATCCAGCTCTTATTTTGACCGGTAATAATCCCAGGCTCACACTATCGGTTCGAAGTCTAGTTGCTCTGCTGTGATCCTCACCGATTGGTTCATGCTGTGTGCTTAGGACTCTCTTGACGACGTGAAGTAACTTGTGATGTCCACCTCCGCAATCACCTACATCACAAGCGGTCTTATTACTGCAATCATTCGCTTGATGGCTTCCCTTTAAACATATAAAACACAAACCGTATATTTGTGCCTTGTCCCACCTTTCCTGGGTATTTAACTCCGAAAAACTCGAACAAGATGAAACCAGATGGTTTTCAGCGCAAATCACGCATCGTTGTGCGCGTGGATCGTTAATATTCTTAACCAAGTTTGCACTGTAGTTTAATGGAGGTTGACGCATGCTCGAAGATTGTATAGACTGGATGGGCCTATTACTTCTTCTGCTTCGGTTAGCAATTTGCTCAAAGCGACTCCTTGCTACTCTAGCCGTTGCAGATATAAATTCTGGCACTTCACTAAACTTTGGCTCCCTGTCGTTTTGAACAATCCGATCCACAGTCTCCGCTCACTTATATTGCACAGGATACGACAACTCTTTTACTGTTTGTTGCAAGGTGCCAAGCGAATTTAGATCAGCCGTGTAACCCATCTGTTCCAGGGCGATCGTGCAGCTTTCTATTCCAATAGCTAGACAAGACAACCCATCTGTATCCACGTTATTCATGTTGACAACCTCCAACAATCCATCTAAAAGTGAGCGCGCTACCTCGTGAGAATCGATCATGCCCTATCGTACCCAACCGTGGATAGCAACATGATGCAATCTTCAATTGCGCTCTTAGCCTTCCCCTTACAGTAATGAAGCAAACATACTAAGCGTTGCCCATCATCATTGGTCTCGGAGGCAACGTATATTTGAAATTGACGAATGAACGTCCACCACATTGTGGGTCGCTCATCGAAAATAGAAGCTCTACTTTGGATAGGTCTATGTTTGCAGTAATTAGGGCTGATGTGCACGTCGTTGTCTTAAGTTCCCTCTCTAGCTCACTGAGCCCTGCTGTCCAAAAGCAACGGCTAATCCAACAAAGAGCGTCCAATCGGAACTTTGGTTGTAATAAAACAAGAGAAAGCACTGAGTCCCATTTAAATATAAGCGCAAAGTACTTGAAGCGTGTGTCAAATAGATATGCTTCACCGTAAAAAAAAGGTTAAATACAATGCTCAGAGTAGAAAATTCACCGACATGAAAACCACTGTCAGTAAGAATGCACGATAGAAGAGAGATAAGGAAATGCAAGGTAACTGAGAGGAATTTTTAGTTCTTTTGACTGTTACAGCATCCACTCGGGCACTTTTCGAAGTGAAAAAACTTTGCCGTAGGTAGTCTTGACATGAAGCATGAATGGAAACCTAGCACAAAGTGCCACATCATAATACTTACTATTTTGACAAAATCTATGCCAGCAAAGGTGAAGAGACTGGAAACGAATGCTCCAAGCAACCACTAGTTACTGTCATGCACACAAGAATATATGCTAAATGGGCTTACCACAGACCATGATAACTCTCAAGTGTGTTACAGAAACGTTTCAGAATCACTAAAGGATTTTACTTGAACTTTGTTCAAATTTTTATGATTATTTATCGGACGAAAGGTGTGAGGAACACTGATAAGAGATACAGAGTGCTCGCGTGTTTAAATGCTCATGAAAAAATAGCTAATAGAAATGAATATTGTGGTGTGTCCATTTGCGCGGGAAAATGCCGAAAAATGTTGATATTTGTGAATAATTGGGATGTCAATTAGAGTTGAACTCGGACTCGAGCTTAAAACACAACGATTAGCGAAGATTCGAATATCACCAAGACGGGATGTGGATACAGTTAATCAAGTACAAAAATTCATGCAAGTAATAATCACGTATTGAGGACGACATTATCCGTTTGGTTGCTTTTTAGCATCCAGCCAAACCGATTAATTTTCCCTCAGACTAAATATTAGTCAGAAACTTAGTCTCCTGATTGGCTAGATGGAAGATGTATCATGCTGCAACCACCAGTTTCACCATCACTCAAATTAGCTAAATATATTTTTCTCCGCGTTCGAGAAGTAATTTCAAACCAATACCGCTGCACTGACGTATTACGGTATTTGACTTACGCACACTAAACCTCGCATATCGGTATTGTTAGATTATCCTGATATTATATAACGGACAACAGTAGACAGCGATATTTGGAGTGGAAATCTTCTGCAACACAAGAAAATGGACTTAAGATATCAAAATGACAGATCCCAGCTTGATGAGATGAAATGGTTTCAATGCCCCCAAACATACTATTGAGGTTGACTCGAGAAGCGTTGTTGAAAACGCTGCTCTTGACTTCATTATCATTCCCAACATCACGGAAAGTCCTTACAAGATATTAAGAATGGTATACTTCTTGATTTACATTGTGGGGCGCACAGATCGTATACGAGCAAGGCTGAGCTGATACGATAACGGCACATCATAAATGAAACGAAAGAAAATAGTTCAACAAAGTAAAAAACGGCCCACGTTACCCACCGGCAGCCAATGCTGTTTTTGTCATTGTGATACCTTTTGAGAAGCCATGAATTTTAAATCAGTGTGATAATTTTTTTAATTTTTAAAATAGAATATTCCCAGCAAGACCATACCGCGTTGATAAAAGATCAACGGAGACATTAATACCCAGTATCCGACAATGGATACAACCAGGGGGTATTGTGTACACACATTGTTGTGCCGATTATCGTTCTCTATGTCAGGACGAATAAGATTCGAAAAATTTCAATTGATCTGCTGATGATGTTATTTGGGAACACATATATGATGTCCAGTGTCGAATGTGGTTTAATTTTTCTGTAGTAACACTTAGTAAATACATTGATACTCATTTGCGACACATAAACAATTGTATCTATGTTACGAACTACCTAACCTTCATAAAATCTTTTTAAATACAAATTATCTGAATAATCTGACAAATGTTACGAGTTTTTGTTATACTATTGATTACATTACTCATGAATAGTCGATTTTTAATTGCATAACATTTGGTCAATGAGATGCTGATGGGTCAAGCGAGCCTAAAAGCAATGATGAGAATCCATATTCATACAAAAACATATATCGTTTTTCGAACACTTCATTTGGTAAAACAACCTCCACTTGGAGGTTGTCGAAGTAATTTGGGATAAACTTCCGTGAATTGACTCAGGACATTGCAGAATAGGATAGGTCGCTGGACATGCGGCGGAGCCAGAAGTCGTCCCGTTCATTGCACCACGGAGCTTGATAGCACCAAGGCGCAGTGACAACAGTGATCAATTAAATACAGCTCACTTAATCACTTAACCTTAAAGATGTTTTGCAGCGTGCAACTATTTTAGTTTCTTCAATTGACAGTCGCAGCAGTATAACCTGCTGAATAAGATGCTGCTACCAAATAGTGAAAATCAGGAATAGAAGCTGACGTTGCAACGAAGAAGCAGTGCTTGACAAGTGGAAGATTTGTGGTCGGGGGCGGCGAAATTTACTTCGACAATGGCCGGTTTTAGGGGATCTAGGTGCATGATCCCACTTCTAATGTTTAATAGGACCGTATGTTACTTTGGCCTTCTGTAAAGGNTGTAAAGGATGCGGAATTGGCTACAAAAATGGTTGCTTGGGTGAGCGCAAACTGACCACTTCTATGAACACACGGCTAGTGGTTCCCTAGTAATTGGGAACATCACTGCCGATGGTTTGCTCCCGTGGTGCGGTCAGCAGAAAAAAGGTACACATGATGATCTGTGCCCTTGACGGATTCAACAAAGTCAGGGAGAGAAGGAAGCGAAAAGGCAAATTTTCAACGGTAAACTGTAGTGCTGGTATAAACGGTAGGAGTGAGCACTGAACTCGGAAAACGAACCACGCAATACGCACCACGGAATACGAAACAAAGACTAAAGTCACGCACTGGATCACGTAAGCACTCGACCAAACGGGAACCGTGTAGTGATTCGGATCCACAAGATTACGCCTGCCCTGGAGCAGCGCGGTACAGTTTCCGGACATTGGTAGTCAATCGACCTTGAGCAATGACGCCAGTAGCACGTGCACAGCCTCCGGACTGGTGAACTGTTCCAGCCAATTAGATACAATCCAGAGAGGAGCAGTATGACGCAAGATGTGATGCAATATGATTGGTGGAAACTAAGGTAACCAATGATCTTCTTTTGTGCACATATATATTCACTTTCATTTCCTTCAATAAACGACTTTATGATTCGCCTGTCTTGTGGCCTTTTTCCTCGCGTCTCGATCCTGCAGGTCATTGCGATTTCGAGCCATTGCGGTCTAGTGCCACCGGATTTCTAATTCGTGTTCTGTGATTCCTATTGCGTAGTTCTTGTCCTGAATTCTGTGTGTAATTTCACTACTACTACTTCTATGATTACCACAAACCGGCACCGAATATCTCACGTAACTGAGACGTGAGGAAACGGTCTGAGCAGTGGTAGTCAGTTTATTGTCAGAAACAAGGGAGACTGAATTATATGTAAAAAGTAAGTTCGTTGTTTATTCGGGCATCTATCAATCGCGTTCCGGTATTGCTTTTGATATTCTGCTTCTGTCTGTGATACACAGTCTGTGATAAGCTGGTGCGATCTACCTACCGTATGTAGTCATAAGCAGTGACACTTTACGCGCGTTGTTGAAGTCACCTATGAAGTTTGCTTGATGGCAGTTGTCCAATAACCTTAACGCGTCGCTGCAGGGTACGAGTCAGCTCTTAGGCCCGGATCACCAAAACTCTCCTCCCTCAAAAGAGCATTTTCGGATTGAACTCTCCCTGGGATTGGGTTTCGGAGAGCAAACGTAATAATCTCTTTGTTAGGCATTTCAGTAGCATCGGACTTTTGTTTTCTGATTTCTACACTCGAAGATGCTGGGTTTGTTGTCGCTGATCTGCTGAACCGTCCGCCCAATCAACACTTTGGACTGATGTTCGCGATCTTCACGATAATAGCTGCTTTGCTGAACTGTCTTTGGTGGTGGGGCGCACAGAATTCTCCCACTTCAATAGGAGATTTTTAGATCGTTCTGCAAATTCTGGCATCTTCACGGGATTAACGGGGATTGGCGGGCTTGGTAACCGAAGTTTTCGAATAGTCCGGGNTTCAAGACAAACAAATGTGGTTCACAAAGGCTCTTGCCACCACACGCTTCGCAGTGTTCCAACGGCGCCCGTTAAGAGCCCTTCTAGACAGCCAGAACAGACAACCAAATCATGCAATCATGCTTCCAGCAGTCGGGGTGAAACAGTAAAGAAAAGCTGTGTGTTAGGTAAATAGGGGGATGGAGTGGATCACCACCCTCACCTTTCCAAAGCCACATCCGCAGCTTACTTGGCACTGAACCGACAGGTTGCCCCAGAGCTGCATGACGCAGCCGCTCCGACCAGGATTTTGGTGTGCAGAAGAATGCACTGTGTGAGGGGTGACCGGGTGCATGAGTGCTATTTGCAGTAAAGGAGGCAGTACCCCTGTGCCCTTACCCGACTCCGGTCTTCGACTGCGAGTGATTATCCGAGAGCGATTCTCCCACCAAACCACCTGTGCGTTTCATTTTTCTTTTTNGGTGACCGGGTGCATGAGTGCTATTTGCAGTAAAGGAGGCAGTACCCCTGTGCCCTTACCCGACTCCGGTCTTCGACTGCGAGTGATTAACCAAGAGAGGTTCTTCAGCTGAACCATCTGTACATTTCAATTCTCCTTTCTCTAAGTTGTTTTGTTTTCTTTCTTTCACTATACTTCCTTTTTCCCGTCTTTTTCAGTCTTCTTTCCCTAATCGATTGACAAGATAACTCGCTATTTTGACGGCTCCTGCGGTTGGGACCTGGTGGGTACCTTTCTGTTTTTCTTCTTCTTATTATTATTATCATTTCCGCGTACAACACCATAGGGCGTTGGGAGCCGACCCGAGTTTATCCCGTCGGCAATCACTCACTTTTACGTGTTCCTCGCATTATGGTCTAGCGGGTGGGTTTACTATTTTTATCGTTATAGGTATATGTATCCATTTTTAGGCTATGAGAGAAAAAAATCCCACTGCAATGCTTGGATGGGAGTTGTGTCTAGTGGTGTATGGGTGCTATATCACATGGGTGAGTTACCTTCGTGATACATACCGAGCTATCAACCGTCCGGTCTTCGAGCTTGTTCGCAGGATACAGCTCTGCAATCAGCGAGGACAGAGGACAGATCAAATTTAGGGGGTAACACATCCACAACACCTCATCCGCAAACACATAATGTACGACAATCAAAAGCCAGTGCTCAGATGTCCCAGGTTGGGGTCGCTCCGATTACCAGTAACCGTATATCGAACGGAGCGCCGGGGTACTGTTCGGCTGTGTTGGTCAAGTAGCCTTTTGAACGACTGTATACTTTTATCCTAGAACAATGTTGTTGACAGTGAGTTCCAAGGGCGACATACACGTACCGAAAAACAGTGTTCCCGGGCTCTCATTCTCGGAAGCTGACTTTCCATTGTCATGGAGTGGCCGCGCAGTGCTGACGGAGGGGCCATCGTGAGCAGATGCCTGTTAGGGTGCCCCTGAACACTCAGTGTGTCCCTCAGGAGGATCAGGTCACCCCTTACCCTCCTATACTCCATGCTGTACAAGTTGAGCGAGCGGAGTCTATCCGGGCAGGGTGTGCGTGACAAGCCCTGTACTCGTTTCGTGGCTTTCCACTGTGCCCGCTCAATGGCGTCAACATCCCTCCTAAGCAGCATTGGGCGCGCCTTGATGTGGCTCTCCAGGTGTAGCCGAATGAGGGTAGCAAACATTTTGGTGTGAATTTTCCCAGGAGTCGGCTTCGTTGGTTGATTTTGAAAATTTCTTCCTGGTCAGTGTGTTCCAGTTAGTTTGCTGGGACAGATCTTGGTAATGACTGTGTCCAGATCATTTCGTGCCTGACCCTCCGCAATGTTCTGCCTCCCAACGAGTAGTCGTTTGTACAATAAGCTGCAATATGCATAACTTTGCATTTGACAGTGTTAAAAATTGGTTCTCGTAGCTCGGGCGAACTGAATTATATTTCGCCTGTTCGCCGAGCTTGGCAATTTGTTTGCAAACGTTTCATCACCTGCCGAGGTGACGTCATCAACACAAACAATGATGATGTCGTCTCGGCTGGTGATGGATCGTTTGCAAACAAATTGTCAAGCTCGGCGAACAGGCAAAATAACTTTGCATTTGTCAGAGTTAAACGGCAACCCATTTGCGACTGATCAGGTAAAAAGCCTGTCTAGGTCCTCTTCCCGGGTGCACTTATCCAACGGGCTTCGAATCTCCCAGCAGATCTTAACGTCGTCTGCATACATCCGTTGGTTTGATTGTATGCCAACTAGGAGATCGTTCACAAATATTGGGAACAGTCTGGGGCCTAGGATAGAGCCCTGGGGTACCCCACTGAGTGCTCCCAACCTATCTGAGAGAACGCCGTTCACTCGAACCTGAAAAGTTTGATCGCACAGATAGTCTGAGACCCAAGTTATCAGGGTTTCGGGTAATCCCAGGTGCTCCAGCTTCTCTACTAGCAGAGAGTGACGAGCTCTATCGAAGGCCTTGGAAAAATCTAGGATGACTACGTACAATTGCGCAACACATGTATACCACTCCATGGTCTAATGGAGACTAGTTTTGCAGGATCGCTTCCCACGAAACCCGTGCTGAACATCGTGCAAACAACGATCTCGCTCGACAAACTCATTTATTTTGTCATTCATGAGTCCCTTAATTACCTTTGAGACCACCGAGAGCAGGGCTACTGGACGGTAGTTGTTTAATATGGTTCGGTGCCCCGACTTGAATATAGGAGAGACCACGCATGTCTTCCACTCGTTCGGGATCACGCCAACTCTCATAGAGTGGTTGAACAGTCTGCTTAGGGCTAGTGTTAACTGCTCTTAATACAGCTACAGTTGTATGGGTGGTATCTCATCAAGTCCCGGTAGCCACGAGAATTCCCATTTTCAGTCCGACCTGTGCCGGGGAAAACGACACAGTTTCCATGAACCTGCTGAGTGTGAAGTCTACTGTGGGAAGACCGCTTCCATCTGTCCGATTAACAAGTTCTGGGCTGAATACTGTGGAGTAGTACTCAGCCAGGGTGTTAGCTGCAGCCTAAATGTCATCCTTCAGGGATCCATCCGGACGATGGATGTCTGTGATCCCGGGTTTTACCTGGGTCACCATGGAGATGTCCCTATAGAAACTCCTCGGGTCCGCAATGACCCGGTTTAATAACTGCCTCTGGTGCTCGCTGGTTTATTGCTTTCTTTGTAGGTTACATTGGCTGCGTAATTCATTGTAGGCCTTAGGACAGGACAGGACAGGACAGTTCACAGGACTTGCGGCTTGAGCCAGTAAGGTAATCCAGGTTCTTGCGTTTACGGGCCGCGGGTGTCTCGTAACACTACGACAGTGGGTTGANGCTGCGGAGCAGGGACGCCAATCCGGTTTGCTGTCGATGAAAGCAGCACCAACCGGTCAGTCACGGGCTAACCAGGAGGTCCGAATACCCCTCCAGCAAACAGTATAGAACCCTC
>UZAN01041685.1:2116-16474 GCA_900618425.1 Echinostoma caproni
GTTTATATTTCCACGAAATTCTGTTCGTCCTGCGTAAAGCGTCTCCTATCTCTTGGAACCAATATCAACCATCATCTTGACCACATTCCAGCTTTCCGGTAATTGTTGCTGCGGTTACCACCTACTTCGGTTGCTGGATTTCGGATTTGTGTATGTTAATGTTTTGTATATGACCACCATATTGAATACCATGGAGCGTGTCACAGGCAATTAAGCTTGTAGAAGACACCGGCGGCAATCATGCCATAACCATACCTCCGGGCGCCACTGAAGGCTAGTGTAGAAGACGAAATCACTATTCCCCTACGAATATCTAATCTTTAAATATGCTCCTTAACATATAGTTGCGTGTTCTTTGCTACATACTGGTTGTCCTTTGAGCGCGGGATTACTGTTTCAGTTCACATGGAATGCGTCAAAACGATCTAAGCGAATTTCATTCATTATATAGCATATTGGCTTCAACCGTTTTCCTCTCTGTGTTCATTCTCCTGCACTGTAGTTTATCATCATTGACACTGAATCCCACATCCGATCACACTTGGTTACATTGTGGTTATGCAATAAGTCTGCCGTTTATTTAATTAATTTAGCCGAATCGCTGTCTCTCCTTTTTTCGATTCCTTATCGTCCTAATTATCGCCGTCACCACCAACACGAACTGCACTGCTCAGTTCTGATCCGCGAACCCATCACACATCCCTACCAAGAAGAGCAACTGCGCCACTGTACACTTGTGATCACCGATTTTGGTATGGCTTGTCGTTCCAGTGAACTGGTCCCGCAGCAGTCCAAATTGGGCACGGTTGCTTACGCCGCACCGGAAGTTTGTCGTCAAGTAAGGCGTTTATAATTTCCTCATAATGTTCGTGTCTTGATTTATGTTGTAAAAATGAAGCAAATGAATTCAACGCGCTGTAACCAAGGGAAGCCATTCGCAAACGCGACCCAAGATACTGAGTTTACGAACAACCACTAACGGGAAAACCTTACCAAGGGAACCCAGTAAAACAAAACTGTCTGAGAATTGCTGCCCCGAGACGAAGTAAATTAAAGGGAATGAGAGATTAACGTTCAAACTGAACCCAACGGCAGCTCTGAAAACACTACCTCAAAAGTCCGTAATCATGAGAAAATATTGCAGTCGTGGAATGAATGAACTTGTTTGTGCGATAAGAACCCTTATTTAGACCAGAAAAACGAAATTTCAACCATATGTATATATAGGTATATATGTATATATAATAGTCTTAATGAAAAAAGAAAAAATGTTTGATGATTTGTTTGTAGGAGCGACAATGACAAGTTGCCCAAAACTGAGGTAAGTGAATGTTTTGCAGATTTCGTAATCGGAGCCTTTGGCTAACCAAAGCCTGATCCACAAGGCAGCGGGGAGATGTGTGTGAAAACCACAATCTCTTTAGAACCTTTCGCGCGGTGTCGAACGTCCAAAGTACCCTATACACCTCGATGCCCATTCGAGCCAGTATCCACTGCCACAATCAGGTGGTTCGTTCGCTTCTTCTCCGTCTGTTTGAAATCGGGGTATTTAGCCAACTCCCTTAGGTGAAGTGTCAGTGCTTCAGCGATCGGGTTTTAGCCTCAGGTATTGGCTTTTCGTCCTCTTACTTTGGGGGAAAAACACCTCCGCCACGAAAATTCAGTGAGTAGGGCATTTTCAGCAGAGGCTTTTTGAGGCTCCTGGTCATATAGGCGCATTTTGCGAGGTGCAAGAGAAGGGTGACCAGCCGCAAACCGAGACACCCAACCCCGATCATACCGAGGCTTTCGGAGGCACTCCAATTCCTTTGATTTGGGTTACCAGTTTCGATCACTGAATACCAGGTCTTCGGGAATATGGGGTTCACCCTCTTTGTTGAAGATGATGTGTAGTAAAAAACGGTAATAGTTGTAAAAGCTTAACTAAGATGACAGAGCAATGACACCTACATTTTTTAACACGAACTACGTTGAGTTCTCTTACTACGCTGACTGGTGTTTTGTCGCATCTTTTTTGCACAATACCGGTGAGATCGTGTAGCGTGATCGGAAAGGTATGCAGATCAAGGTATATTGTATGACCCCATCGTAACGCAAACGATAATGGTGAAGCAAAAGCGTTCAATGTAGGACCAAATTCCAGATTTGGTTTATGCGATCATTAACCTAGCATTCTTCCGTTTTTGGTTTTTGTTGCTATTAACACTGTCCCAATGGGGGCGGTAAATGTCAGACTTATGTACCAGGAAATACTCAATTATCTCGTCCAAAATGAGACGCCTACTGGCGATCTGCCGAGCGAAAAACAACAAAAATTCCCACTTCGAAAAGACCTTAATCAAAATCCTCCTTCAGTTCAATTTTCTATTTTGTACAAATACTGACCGCAAGAACGAAAAGAGCAATAGCCCACGCACATTTGATGCATCTCACCACTGTGCTACTCTTTAATTCGCCTGCTTTAGGGATGAGCAGGAATGCATATCCACTTTACTAACTTTGTATGTAACCCGAGCACAAAACGTTTTAAATGTTCTGCATTATGCCATTGAATCGTTCCACACCCCTCCACACTCTGCGTGGCTTTTTCCATGTTACAAGCTAATACGAATCTGTTGATAATGGGCAACGATAACTCCAAAAAGATGTTCCATCTGACCCGTTTCTATTGGAAATATTTTTTGAGTTTCATAGGCTTCAAGCTTCGAGCTTGTGACACCTTGATGCAATTGGCTTTTTGTTGGTGGTTATCAAATGCGTTGTTGTTTTCATCCAACCTGGACACATGCTAGAACAATAGTTAGCAATTTATATGATGAATTCGTCGTGTAAATGAGGCGTGAACTGAAAAGCTAGGAAGCACTCAGTGTACACCTGTTTTCACCTGGTTGGGTCTCATGCTACAAGTAGTCAGGTTTTGATTGTTTCCAACCGAGTCATACCCCCNCCCCCCCCCCCCCGGAAGTTTGTCCTGAGATCAGCGAGGAGCGATGGCCACCGTAAGCTTGCAAAGATGTACTGTGCTGAATCGTATAAATTTAAAATGAAATATAGTCTTATCAGCTGCCTGGCGGTCGAGTGGGTTGCATGCTTGCGTTCTACCGCTGAGATCCCGGCTTCGATCTCTAATTGGGTCGATGGATTCACAGTGCTTAGTTGACCCAACCAGATCTAAGCAACTATGCAGTGTTTCCTAGCTTTTCAGCTCACATCTCACTTATCCGACAACTTCATCGTATAAACCAATAAAATCCTCCAATACTTTCATGAATCAGTAATTTGATAAGTTGGGGTTAAAAAGATGCGGTCAATCAGATGATGTCTCCAGATTTTGTATGTTAGTACCGAAAGATAATGACTTAGATTTTAGATTCTTGCATATGCTTCTCAGAGTCATAAAGCGAATTGGCAACACTACTGTTTGTGTGATTGTTGATGTATGGTCAAAAATCTCAGGATCGGGGATTCAAAAAGTAAACAAATTTTTATATATAAAAACAACCGTGTTAATCCGCTTACATGATCTACTCAACCGATAATGTTAAATTAAATGGTTAATGTAGTAGCGTATTTTTTAGTTCTAGGTATCGATTTTGTCATTATCATGTCGCCCTAGAGTTCGTATGCTCGATTCTTGATGCTATCACCGTTCTCCTCCAAATGGCAATCGTTTGATCAGCCATTTTTCCGTATGTGAATATCCGTCACTCAATAAATGATTCAATAAAAAAGCAAACTCCTAATGACTGAGCCCTAGAATTGTGCAGTAACTTGCTTCAGCCATTTGTGCTGTGAAAAACGAATTCAGCTTTCTGTGGTCATTTGTGAAGTCAAGTATTTGCTTTATGCATTTTAAATGTGAATATCCAGCAGCCAAACAGTCAAAGTAAAACCATTAAGCAATTGGAAATACACCAGAGTTGTGGAAATCTAGGACAAAACAAAATTTACGATATTGGGTGTATTTAGTTCAGACGCGATGCACTCTGGGTTACCGAGAAATTGAGCGAGATAAGGCATCACAGAACACCACTGGGTGGTTGTGCAAACAAATATACAGTTATAGCGAGATCCGGTGGAAGAATTGAACACACTTCATTGAAGGAGTAACGTCTCGAAAAGCTTCAACTTAGCGGACGTTTACGCAACGAGATGGAATTTTGAGGTTCCTCTTCTAGGCAACAAAGTGATAGAGGTAGATTTCTAACAATCCTTTGTGATTCCGTTTTCCCACCCTCGCCTAAACGAAGCTGTGAGCACTGGCGAAAATGTGTAAGCGCGCTCCTTAAGAATGGTAGCCTCCAACGGGTGTTTTTTGGGTTTGGGAATTAGCGACTCCTTCAGAACATCCTCTTGTTGAGCAGTAGAGGGTTCTGTACCGCTGAAATTGTTGCTTGTGTTATCGATTACCGATCCCGTCGCAAGGTTACTGGTTCCTTTATTGGATGTTCCATTTAGCTCCTGAACGTCTATTGTTATTCGAGATACGATTGCGAATTGTCCGCTCCATGGCTTGAAGGTGTTTCAGGTCTCTCCACAGGTCTTGTTGTGCAGGAGTGTGCAACTGTAGATACCTTTCAGTCGATGTAGGTCGCCTTTTATCGCAAGTGAAAAGAGTTTCACCCTCGGAAGATCATTACGTTTGTATGTCTTTTCTCTGCAGTGACTTAACTGTTTCAGTTGAGGAAACGAGATGCGGCCACAGCGAAAGTCTAGTGTCCCAAGGCAGCATATGTTGTAGCTGACTCCCTTAGATGAAGTGTCAGTGGTTCGGCTGCCGGGTTTTAGCCCCGGATATTGTTTTTTAGTTCTATCACAGTGGTGGGGGAAACCGCCAAGAAAAGGCAGGGAGTGGGGCTTCCACAGAAGGGGCTTTTCGTATAAGAGCATTTTGCAGAATGCAAGGGAAGAGTGACTAGCCACAACCAACACCCAACCCCGACCATATTTAGACTTTGGAAGGCCCTACTCTACGGGGGTCCAATGTAAGCTGATAACAAACGTGGGAACAGCATTTGTGTACAAAACAATTTTATGATGCCATGGCATCTTGGCCAGTCAAAATACAAGGACCAATAGTGTCCAAGTTGCAAAAGATAAGGCGCAACTATGACCATGACCAATGACTGACTGAAAGTATCAAAAATAAAAGTTAATCGATTGACTCCCATACTGAAGCGACTGATGACTGAAGATTTCCAAATCGAATTCGATCTTAAGATGAACTTCTATTTGGAGCGATTTCATTATTTCCTCTGGAGCTTTACATGGTTGGCCATTCCAAGTCGATGAGTGCAAGTTGCATTAACTAATCTACGTATAGTTGATTAATATCACCGATAGGGTAACACCTTGCCTGACTGTGAAGCCTCATGAATTTATCGGGCATCCCGTCGGACCGCAGTGTGCACTGTAAAGGTTTTCTATCGATAGAGTCAAAGGCAGTGCGAAAGTTGGTGAAATATGCCGTGATCGGTTAGTGGAATTGGACCCTTGTACCTGCTCCTACAAAGAATTAAGTGTTGTTCTATACAGCCACTCCTCCTTCTTAGTTCAGTCGTGTGTGGGCATCTCTAGTGACTGCGACGTGGTTAAGCAGTATCGTTACCAGCAATTCGGCTGCAGTATCGATGAACCTGATACCTCCGTAGTTTTTTGCATTTTGGTGTCACCCTTTTGGGAATAGGAGCTACATTCTCGATTCTCACTTACCAAGCTATAACACGTGGATTTGTTTGTCTTGCGCGACATTACGCTTATCTATACTAGTTCTCTCAATCATTTCATTTTCCACTCGTTAGGCCGGATTTTCATTCAAATCAGACGTGTGGGCATACGGTGTGGTTCTGTGGGAATTATTGACTCTCGAGCTTCCTTTTCGAACAATGGAACAGCCCCGGTTGATGTATATAATCGCCATGTACAATTACACGCTTCATATTCCTTCGGACGTACCTGACATGTTCTCGCAACTATTGCGAGGTGAGTTTGCGTTATCTACTCATCCTACAACTATATTTCATTTCAGACAGAAAAGGCTTTCCAAACGTTGTGCTTAAGTAGACTAACCTGGTCAATACTCGGTTAACCATGCACATGTTTGAATTGAGAAAGCAGTGCTGTGGTTGAATCCGGTTCCGTTCAGCGCACCTCACTGAACAATTGATCGCACGATTTTTCTACCCCCGGATTCATCGCCTGTCTTCCCGCACTTATTCTATATTGAAATAACGCAAACCTCAATCTCAAATGTTGCCGAGGTCGCTGATTGATGTCGATTCGATGGGTCGGTGAGGCCATGCGATTTGCGCGAGACAGCTGAGCTGGATAAGTCCAAAGGCAGACGCACTATTTATTGCAATGAGCAGCTGGCTATGGTGGCTGGGGCATTGACGATAGCTGAACGACCAATTGTGACCACAGTTACTAGGACCAGGGTCGAGTTCAGTGGTCATGATGTGCTTCAAGTAATGCACTTTCCATAGGGCGCGGATCATGGGCTTATTCGAATGACAAAATTTGTTGACCAACTTGGGTCGGACTTGTTGAGGTGACTAGGTAACTAGGTTGTTTTTATTAATGGCCCAGCAACCACAATCAGTTGTGCTTTAACTGTGACTCGCCCATTTTGGGCTCAGTAAACTGTAGAGGTCAACGAAGCAAAACACACTCGATTCATTTGATAAATAGTGCGATTTTCGGAGTTTAAAGCAGAAACACTTTGTCAGAAGAAGTATCATTGCCTAAAGAACCGACACAAATAATGTAACATGGCACCGGATATTTTTTCACACGTTCGCGGTTAACAAGCAGACTGAGAGGACAAGCTATGACAACAGGTAGTGATCACAGGGGTGACACTAGGAATGAACTGTAGCAATCATTCGTTCAGAATGCTAGATAATTCGACGGAAACAAACATCAGTACTTTTCTCATTATTGTTGTTCAAAAAGCGGATATTCACCGGGTATCCGTTTGACAACGTAATGCTGTGATCTGAGATCCATTTATATCGGATATCACTGCATCTGCCTGCACTGAGCAAACAATGCGGTCAGCATATAAGTAAGTAGGTAAGCGTGTAAGTAATTAACTATGTAGGTACAGATTCCCTGGACAATTTGGTTCCTTCGTTAGATGGAGTGACTTGATAGACAGTGACTTTCTCCTTCTTGTTCTGTCTTCTGCTGCAACGGAGGACGCAAACAAGTTAGTCTACGTTTCAAGGAGGGACCAAATTGGTGTGTTTGTGAGACAACGGTATGAATTGCAAGACGGTTTACAACGGGATCCATGCCGACGAGCTGCGATATGAATATCGACCTAGGTTCGGAAGAGGAAAACTTCCTCCGCTGTATCAAAGGGGTTAGTTAGTTAGTTACATGATGCACTAAGGGTAGTTAAGCGAACTTGTTGTGCTTATTAGGCTAGTAACGAAAAAGAAAACACGGCTAAGTCACTGAAAATCGTTTTCGTTGTTTTGTGTGGCGCACTGACGATTGTATGAAAACAGGTTTCAATAATGATGATGATTTTGGATTCAGTGTGATAAAAATATCATACGACCGCAGGAAACTAGCTCGATGAACACCAGAAATGAATGAACTGCGAGAGCGAAATCCTCCAGCAGAAACAAAAAAGAATTCCATGGAAATGAATACCTGAACGTTCTATGGTAAATTCAAGTCAAGTAATCGCATTCGGATCTCCATTGGAGTTATCAAATCTTTGAAATGTGCTGTATAGAAATTACCTTTCATCCCTTCAATTCTCGCTAAACCCAGTTGAAATGGAAGTCAGAATGTATGTTTACTGCTCGTTCATGTATTCATATCTCAACGCTGTGCAAATGAATGTTTTACGCGATTCACATTTTATGGATGTAAATGTATTTTCTGTATTGGATTTATTCACAATGGTAATTGAATGCTGGGTAGCAAAACGAAATGACCTAATACAGTTGGGGTACGCTGTACTGTTCTTCGAAGCTTCATTCTAGTCAGAATAAAAGAGACGAAAATTCCCGTGGTTATGACGTGTCACTGAAAAAAGAGGTAAATGTCTTGTCAATGGATTGTCTATTGATCACCTCATTACAGTTTCCAAAAGGCATTGCGAATTTGTACTGGTTTTAGATGTAATTCAATGCTGTTTCTGTTTTGCCCCTGTTAGCAACAGATCATAAATGCATTCTCTGTTCGTCTAAAAAGGGTGTGTATGTGAAAATGTTTCAATGGCAATATTTTCAAACACCCTACCTGTCATTTCTGTTCTTCTTTATGCATGCAAAATCGATTGATCGATCAATCTGCAGACTGTTGGTCTCCCAATCCGGACAATCGGCCCAGTTTCGAGGACATTATTTCCCGATTGCAGCTGACCACCTATTGCAGTTTTTTAAGCATGGACGCAGACGAGATGTCTCAGATTCAAGCCGGATGGCGCGATTCGATTCAAGCGCATCATCAAGCCGAACAGGAGGTAAGCGAGCTCTCTTCCCCGGCTGAATGTGTGCGTTTGTATATCTGTGTCTGTTTTCGACGATTTGCTTGTCACAGTTTTTCCCCAAAGTTATTTCGTTCTCCGGTTAACTTTGTTGCTGTATACCAATTAAAAAGAATGAATAGGGTAGTGAAAAGAATAATAATATGTGGGCTTTGAAACACAAAACCATTTGAAGCCCTGTAGATAACCCGCGGGCAGCGAATAGTTTTCTCTCACAAAGCTTAAATTCGTTATGGTGTAACTTTTCATGACTTGGTGTAATTTTTCCTCCCGGGACCTACTCATTGACAGTTCAGAACAACTGGCATTCTAGGGTTCAATCCTTAGAGCTTTTGAATTAAAAAAATTGTTTCAAAATGGAATCTGTCGATTTCGGTGCACTATTCAGTTACAAGTATATGTCACGTGATTCACAAGATAGTTTCCGCGTGGAGCAGTGATTTGTTTACTCTCTGGGGTTCTCTATTGCTTGGCATTTTAGTTACCAAATCCATGATATTTGCTTTTCAGTCGAAAGCTAAGAAATCTCGCATGAGACACAATGTGGTGCATTTCCTTGGACTATCAACACAACGTACTAATCTCAAGCTGACGAAAATTAGTTTTTTGTTTCCGTAGTCTTCCCAGTTCTTTTGAACTGTTTTTACTAACCATCCTACCAAAGTGGAATAGGATGAACTTTGCACCGCCACGCCGATGGGGCAGTGTTTTGATCACATCTATCTGTCTAGTCGTATGCTATCGCCTAATCATGCTGATGACCATATAACCCGTGGTTTTCGGTCGCTTCATTTCCTTCGTGGGTAGTTTTCAGTCAGTGGTTTGACAGCTTTACATGACATCCTAACTGTCGGCGATTGATGAACCCTGTCATAATTCCTTGACTTTCTTGGTTTTCGCTACCATCCCCCGGTCTCATCCCGCCTCTCTCCTCACCGTCTTCTGTTATGTTTAACTAGTCGGCCGCAGCCACCTTGTCATCCAGCATGACAAGAAGTCAGCTGGCTGTGATGGAGGAGGATTTGGTTGTTCAAATGGAACAGTTACGACATGAATGGGAATCATTGGATCGAGAACGTCGTCAATTGGCTGAACGGGCGCATCAAATCGATCTGATGGAAGAGAGTTACAACCGAATGGTGGGCACCATGGGTGTAAGTTTATGCTTTTACCATTGTTTTTCTTGGTTCATTCATGCATTACCTTTTGTTGTGACTGCTGAGCTGCTGGACGGGTTAGTGGTGTGACGGTTTCTCTCAATTTGATTAAGGCCATGGGCGATCAAATCAGTTCATTTCATTTCAGTTGTTACAACCATTAACCATGCACTTTCATGCGCCGGTTTTGGTTGCTGTCTTTTGGTTGCCCATTTGGATAAAAGAGCGAAATGAAGACTGGAATGTCGATCAAATCAAAGAGGATGAAGTCCATGAAGCACTATTTAGATGCTTTTTCTATTTCAAATATCGATTGGTCGCAACGACTTTGACGATTCATCATATTAACCAGCCGATTGGCGTGAATGAGGTCACCTACGCTAGTCATGGAAGTATTACTCTCTCCGAAAACAAGCCTGATCTTCCCTTTCCTCTCAGATGATCACCATTCTGTTTAAAGCACAGCGCTGTGGGGTACTTGATAAAGTTCACTGAAACAGGACCTTTTACCTAAGAATAGACCAATGCTTCGAGTCCTGTGACCTCATCCGATCTTCGATCACCTTACGTTAACTGCTAATGGACAAGGTCCATCGATTAGACTAGAAACTGTGCGAAAAGTTTTTTGAAACATGAAAAGTTTTGCCCACAGACCGTTACTGCTGTGTCCGTCATGTATTCGTTTTTCTTAGATAAGACAACCTTCTGTGGTTTTAGATCCAAAGTATCACCCTCTCCTGAATTCCACTTTCCGGTATGCTCAGATCTTCGTACTATCTTACCTGTTCATCTGAATCGTTGGGATGCTGGGTTAATAGTTGTAAAAACTGAAACTGGAGTAAAGACAACTTTCAGACTGATAGTTTATTTTGAGCTAAATAAGATTTATGAATAATCACAAAACTCTGATTCGCCCACTCTTCTGTAATCGGTTATCTAATGACACAAATACAGTTTGTTTTCCTACTGAGAGAATTTTAACATTATTTAGAGTAGCTTAGATTAGCCCAATCGATCGTTCAGAGGCACCAGGTACTCTTGATGTTCACACTGCTGACGAGTGTCATACAGGATGAAACAGATGCCCAGTGCTCTTTGTTGGTTATCACAAACATTTCTATCGCATGTAGAATTTTAACATATTTAAAATGTTCTGGCATTTTAATAATTGTCTCGTTCAGCTTCTGAACTCTTGACCCAATGCACTGCCAGGCTGGTTAGTTGACCTCTATCTGTTTTTATGATTTTCTTGTGTCAGCAACAGTTTATGCTATTGGCTGTTTTGGCAGCTAATCAACTGAAAGAGATGCCCTGCCAACCATATCCGAGGCCGCCACCTCCACGGAGGCGACCTTTTGTGCTCGGACTATTCCGACGTTGGGGGAGTACAGGCGAGGCGAATACACAAAAGTCCAATACTATCGCCAGTACTATCCCTTCGGTATCCGGATCGCCGAGAGTTAAAGATCTGTGCAAGTTGTCTGTCGGCTCACAACGACCACCAAATGCCACGTACACTTCTTCACACTCTCTTGCTCTCTCGTCAGAATCCCTGACTCCACATTCCAGTGGTCGTCAGGGTTGCAGTCGCGGTGGTATCCCAATGATTTCCCCACCAGTCAATATGAAACACGTGATTCATGTTGATCATGATTGGCTAGCGCGCAGCGGTGGCGGACTGAATGACTCATCTTCAGTGAATATGTTTCCCAGTAAGTTCTTATCACACTGTCCAACCCTAATGGTTTGTCACTTCTGTCAAAATCCGAGTTAAAATAAGGTTCAGGTACCCGAAGGATGAATTTTCAGCAATTTGCACAAGAATACAGTAGAAACCTGAAAAGAGCGAAGAAAAACTAACCTTGAGTAGGTAAACAAAGCAACCGAGTACTGTGAGCAAGAAGACTAAAGTAATCATTAAAAAACTAACTTGGGAAATATTCTGCCAGACCTTTACTAATTGGCATCCGGTTCACTGAAAAACGGGCAAGATAATAAGGGACACTGTTTCTGATGTGTTGATTCGTGCAAAAGTAGTTTATAATGGGTGCGGGTGTTGGATTTAAAAAGTTTTGTGTGCAAACAGTGGTCTTCATTATCCAAGATTCCATCGGTTATTCTTTCGCGTGCGTCGATATGCATGCACACAATAACATCAACTAGGGCAATTCTGGCAATGCTACATGAGAAAAAGAGTTTAGTGGGTCTGAAAATTACCATGAAACCTTCACTTTCAAGCTGGGGACAGTACAGCTAATGCGAGGAAATGCTGGCGACCATAAATCTGAAAATTAGATTTGGGGGCAGCTTCGTAAACCTGAAAGCATAAAAACTGTCTTGAAGTTGTTGGAAGGGTGCCTCTTCATTGGAGGGACATCCAATTACCACATCAACACACTTGCAAGCAGTAAATTTGATAGAAAAAGACAAGAAAAAATGGAATCAAGACAAAACCTTGCCCTGAAAGACACCAGAAGAAGACCAAGTTATACTATTACGCGAGGTTCATGGCGTTCTGAAAGAGAAATAGGTTATAGCGTTCAACACTTCAGGTTCTGATCCGATGTCAGCAAGATGTTGGATGGGAATGTGTCGGTCACGTGAACCTAACACATTGACACAGTGAAGGAAAATAAGATGAACTGTTCTAAAACTGAAGCCAAAGAATGATCAGTGGCATCAAAACAGTCGAACATGAATGTTTGTAAACAAACTGAAGAAGATGGAGAACATCAGGTGGAGTGGTCGTCCTTTTCAACAGAACGCATTCGGAGACGGTTGGGGTACAAGCAATCGGTCGATACTTGGGGATTGGTCTGACTCAGGTGGCTATCCAGCGATCCGGAATGGTTTCGGATGATATATAGTAATTGAATACCGCAGCAATGAATATTGCGAAGTTTTCGGCACTGGTTTTCAATGTAACGGTGGCTAATAGGTTACATGTATGGGTCTTACTCGATTCAAGTTACTTCGAAACTTGGAGAACTTCGATCGGAGAATTTAGAGAACCCTAGAGAATTACAGCCAGACAAGGCAGAAAATTGTCGATTTAGTTCTTCCACGTCAAGAGCGGAGCTCCCACGTGTGCCAGAGTTGCTTTCACGCCGACCACATCTTACGACAGCTGTTATTGTACAGAGTAGCCTCGACATGCATCCGATTTTGAGGCTGAATCTCTGCCTTGATGAGAATCTATGATCTTTTAACATCGTGGAGCTCTCCATGCATATATATCTTTCCTTCATCATCGGGAAGCAGTTTTAGAACCGGCGATGAAAATCCGTAAAGGAACCCATTGTGACTGGATAACAAGAGATGTGGTTACTACAAAAGACTTCTTCGGTCAACTGTATGACAGCATTGCAAAGGATGGGGCGGCGAAGGTACGCTTTACTGCAGGTTACACAGGCCTCGGATGAAATTTGATCGATATGAAAGGAGGTCAAGTACTGGGTGTAAGCCACCATACCCAGAGAGGTGAGGGAAAGTAATGTAACGTGGGTTATCAAAATCCCGATCAAGGGTAATGAGGTAAACAGTAAAATGGGACATTTCACATGAACCATCGATTTTCATAATAAGAGTAATATCCTTGATTTCTTTCGTTTGCCACACGAAATTTGTACGGTCATGTTCTGCTGTGATCTTTATCCTGTGATAAGTCACCTTAGTCTCCAAGATTTCAATGACATTTCACGATAGATCAGGCCTCAGAGTAAAATTCAATGGATTCACATAGATTTAAATAGACATTAGCGAGGACTCCCTAATTTGCACGAACTCCTTTTCTATATTTCTTTGCAAGGATCTCCCTCCCTATTGTTCTCGCCAGAGCCAATTTTGTCTACAAACTAGGTATTTTATGACAAACCGCTTGGTAATCGATTCATTTCACAGTGCCGACTGTACTACATTTTCATGATTAATACCCATCACCTTATCGGATTGCAGCCCTGGTTGATCGTCTCCCAGACGCTCAGCCAGACTTGTTGAACGTATCGTTTCGTTCAGCACATCCTACTTGTTACCCTATCCTGTCCCCGGATTGTTTTCAAGCACATCACGCTAATGTGTCTTGCGCATGTGCACCTCCTGCTCATGTTCCGTGTATTGCTGCTGGTGCTGAGGGGCAGTCTCCTTTGGACAGCCGATCCATACTGGATCGACCAGGTTGTTTGTGGGACACAAGTGGTTCGTCATCTGTGGGAAACAAACGGGATCGCAGCTTGACCCGCATGTTGCGCAAAGCTGGACCACAAACAACTGGATCTATTGGTGAGTGACATCTACCGCTGCTTCTGCTCCGGGTGGCATTTTCTCCGATCCAAAGTGCCTTTTTCGTCGTCAGCTGACTGTTTACCTGTGATTGATTTTTTTAAGAAATAATGCGTATTGCTAAATCTCTTTGATCAGGTTTACCACATCCAACTCCGCAAACTTAATCGATTTTATTGTAATCGGTTTTGCTCTTGTCGATTGATCAGCCTGTTGTAATCGTACGAGGGTACGCTTCACTCGTTGCAATTTATGGATTATTTTTTCGCTTATTGCCACTTTTTGAAGCACGTCCTTGGTCTAGATGGTGTGTGGAATCTATCAGGCTGGTAGACAATTCCTTTAACGCATTGATGCGATTATCAGGAAACTTCGTCTTATTTGATGCATTCCCCGGAACGCCGCAAAATTGCTGCA
>UZAN01041686.1:25539-40298 GCA_900618425.1 Echinostoma caproni
CCACAATCTATCTACTTGTTCACACTGACACGCCCATATCAGTGTATGGTAATATTTGTTACACGCAAATTGTAACCTTTACGCTTTCGTTCTTTACTGCGCTCGCTGGTTCTTTTCATCATCTTCATCCCTCAATGCAACTACACGTTATCTCGTACCGATACATCCACTCTGCCGCGGTGCTTCAATGCACGTTTGTTACAACCCATATCTTCCCGTTTATTCTGGTCATGGACTGGTTGTGCTCGAGATGCGGTATCTGTTGAAGATTTTGTAACAACCGACCTTAGTCGAGTTACTTCAACCTGCACCATGCAGGATAGTGCGCCCTCGTTCCTCTGACTGATATCCGGAAAAACTAGCGTACAAATATACGCATCGAATTTCCGAGCGAGATAACTGTAACAAATATCCATTAATAGGTCGTTTCCACGTATGATAAACAGCAATGAAATTTCACCGCGGTTAGGTGGAATTAAGAACACAATATTTGACAATGAGGTTAGTGGTAAGTAATGTACAACATTCCCGTTGAGGTCCATCGGATCACAATTTTGTTTATTTAGAGGAATCAACTTCACTAAAAGGAGCTGTGATCAGTCAGCGTTGTTTATTTCTGTCTGTCTGTTTGTCTATCTGTCTGTCTGTCTGTCTCTGTGTGGCCACTTGAAGCATTAAAAACAGTTGTCCAGTATCACCAATTGTATGAGGCCAGTGCCCATGACTGATTGCCATTAAGGGAAACAAGCCTCCTTCTCACATAAGCGTGAGTCCAAGGCTAGATACAAATCAATATTAGCCTGAAAGCCTGCTGCAAGAGAGATCATTTGTTGCACGTGGAAAATCATGATTTAACAATCTAGTCATTACAACTATATCTTATTTGTTCTCATTGATGTGATGCACTACTCACAGTTGCCGCTCCAGTCGAATGTCAGGGTAGATACCACTGCCACATGCATTTCGTTGTTAAGCTGATGGTATGATACACTAGATGAATGACTCATATCTCCTTTGCTTTACCATGTTAGAACTTTTGTCACCGTAAATAACACCGGCTTTAACTTTTGTGTCACCTGCACCGACCTGGTCACTACTGCTCATCGCTCCCTTATCCCCCATTTGGTCTACATATCCCATTCCCCCTCCACCCCGCACATCGTCAGTGCTGACTCCGGAACATGCGGGTAGTGTGCGAGCATGGGCATGGCAACGAGACGCGACAATACTGGATATGCGTGCTTACTACCAATTTACCGAAGATCAGACGACCGCCAGTTCCAAACGGATCTATTTGCAACGCTCCGGATGTTCGGCCGATTCCACACCGGAACGTCTTGCTGTGGTGGTTTTATCAAGTAAGCCAGATAAACTGGGTGTGATCAGAGTGATTATTCAGTGGTAAATTTTCCTTGATAATAATGATCAGTAAAATATAATTTGTATGTGTGTGGGGGGGGGAGGGGGTAATCCGCTTGAACTGAAAACCATCAGATGTTCAGTTTTTCACTCTGGCTATCAGTCTGTCATTCACAGATTAATGGTTGCTAATTTTTTTATCAACAACAGTGAAACTGAATTGGTGTGAACTGGATTAGGTTTATTTCACACCACCTGTAAATTGTGCTAGCCCTGGATTCACCTCATCAGCCGCGCGGATTCATTCACCGATTGTTGAAGTTGTCGGATACCAATGGAACGTATATTCCCTGTTGATATGCCAAGGACAGTGTGGCGGTGAATCTTGAATTGGACTTAGTCTGTTTGTGCTAGACCGGTCACTTTGGTCCCTGATGCGTTGGTACTTTCACACCAGCACCATCCAACTCTGTGTAGAATCAACGATTGGGGACCACAGTGGATAGTGGATAAAAACAAACTGCATTCGATTCGGCGTTCTGCTAGAAGAACGTGCTTTTCAGCGCTGTTCGAGGCCATGAACATGCAACAGATGTTATTCTGAGGCCCACGGACAGTCCCAACTAGTAGACTATAGTGAATTGCCTCAACGGCATGATGATGCGTGACAAATTTTGTAATGTCGCGTGGCCTTTGTTGGTCCCGTTTAATGTGTAACACCTCTGTATGCTTCAGCAGGTACAAGCTCTGACCTTTCTCAATCTGAAACCCCTCTTTTTGCCTGAACAGCAGGTGGTTGTTGAATAAGCATCTCCGAGTGTGCAGGCAACCAGAATACATCGGGCATGCAGCACCCCTACTTGTCTGCACGCAAAGCCAAGTTGACCTTGTCTTAAATACTGAGCAACATGTGTACATCCTATGGGATCAATTCTTTTCCTTTTGTCTCATGGTTCAAATGTTGATTTTGAAATTTGGGATTGTACTTGACAGGTGATTTATTCCAATTTGAATTGAGCCCGAACAGATGGATGGTTTCCCGTGGAACATGTGCATTTAAACATGCTGAATTTCCAAGTCAAAATTACCCGCAGGATAAGGATGACATGTTTGTCTCCACTAATGGTGATACCAGTTCATTATTGGGAGACGATCCAGATTTAGATTGATTAATGAGAAACAGAGCAACGGAAATAATAATGGCACACATGATAGCCCTTGTTTTATCCCAATACGCATGATACATGTTTGCGTAATGAGTATTTATCCAGTAGTCAGACATGTTACTTTCGACTGGATCACTTTGGAGTCCTGGTCTAAAAAAACAATTGATTTCGCTTAACGGCTGAGCACATGAAACATATTCTGATTCTTTGCGAACTCATAACCAATGCGATTCAGTCGTGTTACACTTGAACGCAACCTCGCTGCTTCCAACCCCTGGTGAAGTGAAACACAGAACAACATGTGCATATCGATTCATTCTGCCTTAGGGGGGAGGGAGCAAGCTACATTGATGCAACCACTAACTGTTTCCTCAATTGCTCGAGTGAAAAGCACCCTAGTTGGTTGGATCAAGAAACAGCTGATTGGCAGCGATAACGACTGACCTAATCGAATCCGGGCATACAATTAATAAGAGAGAGAGAGAGTGAGATCCTTTCTGGACCCACTGTACACCATCAATGAAGAGCAAAGACGAGTGGTCGGAAATTGCATTCCGACCATTGCAGAGACAAAAACAATTGATATTTTGAACTGCCCTGAATGTACTTAGAAGCAACACGTTACACGAATTAGCATAGCCTGACCATCTGTCAAAACCCGCGAAATGCTAAGTCACTTGATATTGCGATGGAAATTACAAAAGCACTACTGGTTATCATGGCATCGTATAGTTTTCTGTTTTCAGCCAGTGATGCTGCACCAAAAACAGACCTGTTTGCTTCTCTCTCTCCCTCTCTGTTCAACTCTCTCAGTACTTCACTTTCATTCATCGTAACCAGCATATCTGAAAAGACATTCTCAATTTGATGAAAAACATTTTGTTCAACAGAACCCCATTCCCAAACCAGCGTACTTTATCGCACCCCGAGTGTGTGTGTACTAATTTTGGTTTTGTGTGTCTGGGGGTGGGGTGGGGAGGCTCTGGAGCACTCAGTTCCCATTGTACCCTCCCACTCGCTCGTGCATGCATCTCAGTTGATACAGGGGATAAGGTGGATTTGCTTGTCGTAGTGGCACAGCCATTTGTGATGCGTTCTTTATCACCTGGCTTAGTTGATTTTGCTATCTATCATGGACGGAGCGGATGTAGCCGGATTTAAAACCACCAGTAATTGCGTACCGAAAGCTGATGGAAAGAATCGAGTTGTCCAGTGCCTGAAAAGATATCAAACTTCTGACTATACATAACCTCGTCTGCCTCCGCAACATTTCCTCGTAACCTCTGCCATCGCCACTCGCTGCACGTAGGGAGCGAGATTGGGGAAAATTGTATAAAAACCGTTCGACCTTTGTTTTGAATGACCGTATAAATTGTGGACAGAGTTGCTCCTTGTTCGGTGACAAGAGTTCATGTAGCTGGTTTCTTTTAGATCAGAAGAATTTATCATTTCGGTGCATAAAACGTTTTTTGACTTGACTTGAAGAAGCATGCGAACCAAACTGGACAGGTGATCGGTGTATAACTGTCCTAGTGGCAAACAATGATACCGCTCATCTGGGCAGATAAAACATAGTTTTCATCGGGAGGAAATGCCTCAGGGCATACTTAGAGCGAGCTATTTCAACAGCGAAACACAAAGGCAAGCGTGCGAGTGAGGGAGAGGGAGATGGGTGGTTCTTTTTAAGGCTGCGATCACATGACGCTTGGACGATCCACTGAATAGTGCTTCTTGGTTCGGGAACAGTACTCGCCTGCACTTGCAGTAGTGAACTAAGTGAATCCTAGAAAGAAAATAAACCATCTGTATCTCCCTCTTTCAGCAATAAGATGCAAATCGTATTTAACTCCGAGCAAGGGTTACAGTCCGTTTTTATGATCCATAAAACCACCTGTCGTTCTGTGGAAAAGTGACACACTTTCATCTGAACTTCCCGCCTGATATTGAGAACCGATAAGGTATCAGCTCACAAAACATTTGAGAAACCTGAAACCGGAATAAGACTATTTTCTTGAGCATCATTTTTTTCATGAAGACCTGGATGAGATTCCAAAGAGGTGGTTGATGGACTTGGTGTTTTATTTGTGATGTTGTTTGAAGGCCGATTATAAGTTGTCGAAGCTGTTCCGTTACGTGGAAGTAGTGGAGAATGTGATGCGATCATAGGATGAATTCGGTAACATGAAACGCAATGGGAGTGTAAACTGAAAATCACTGAAAGCACTGAGCAAATGTTTATTCCTGGTTGGGTCTGATCAGCAGTGTGAATCCATCAACCCAACCGGGGGTCGAAGTCGGGACCTCATGGCGTACTTCCCACTTGACAACTGGTAGCTAGTCTGACTGTTTTTTTTTTACTTTACCGTATGCGATATGGCACAGAACAGGGCTGCAAGCTTTTCGGGAGCATCTTACCTCGCAATTTTCAGCCCTAGCACCCCACCCTCAAGGTTGTACCTCGACAAGAAACACTGCGAACCTGATTACTTCTTACATCGTCGTTTACGCGCCTACGCCAAAGGTATTTCAGCCCTGCGTGTGCTGCTTGAGTCTTGAAAGTTTGAGTGGCTAACTCCTCTGACGTAAGCGCTGCAAACGAGATGGCCACTCGCATTTCTAAGGCTCGAGCAGCATACGAAGGGCTCAAATACCTTTGGCGTAGATGCGATGTTTTACTGAAGTTGAAAAGTCGTGTACATTGTGCTACCGTTCGTTTAGACCTGCTTTATGGTTGTGAAACATAGAGTTTGCGAGTGGAGATATCGATCGACTAGGGGTTTTCGACTATCGATGTTTACGTTGTTTATCCCACATGGGACGGAGCGAACGGGTTAGCATTCTAGAGGTAAGTCGTCGGGTGTTTGGAAGTCTATCGGGTATAAACCTGCTAGCACAGTTTAGCAGACTTCGCTGGCTAGGACAAGTATTGCGTATGGTCAGCTACCGTCTACCACACCGCGCCTTATTTACCTCTCCGGGTTGGGTGAAACCACATGGAGATCAATAGATGACGTGGAGAAATGCACAGAGCCATTAGGTAGAGTAGGTGTCTCGCGCCTTCCGGTTTTGGGTCCGACAGACTCCGCAACTGGTTCATTGGGGACATTGAAGGATATGGCAGCGAACTGACAGAAGTGGCGTTCTTGTTGTAATTTCTTATCGGATCAGATTACTTGAAGCGGTATGCATGCAGGGTTCAATTGCGTACTCTGTGTTTTGACCATAGAGGTTCAACTTCGTCTTTCTCCTTCAAAAAAGTTTCAGTCCCTGTATACCATAAATTTTACCACTAACCTAGAATGCATTGCGAATTTGGTAGCGATCAGTGAACAACTGTCCAGTGCTTTTAATCAGCCTTCTGACACAATATTCTCATCGAACGTGTGGAGAATAGATAATCTGCCCGGGGGCTAAGATCGTCACAATAACAACATTACGTAGCTTTTTGTGTCCGTAAATTCGCATAGAACTACTAAGTCCATTGGTAATTTAGCACTCGGTGTTTTTTTGCAAGATTTACTTCATAAGTCAGTTCATCACGAAGTCCGTTTTACCGCCCCCCCCTCTATTCTCTTCACCACTCCTGATGTGCACAGTAATGGTGCACAATCACTCAGAGAGAATGCCTAAAGGCAGTCTGTATTCCACTCGTACTGTACTGAATTTTCGATTACCAATGAAGTTCCCAAGCACTATGGCTTGCAAGCACAGTTTCATTGCTGTTGTTGTTGTTGTTGTTGTTGTTGTTGTTGTTGTTGTTTCGAAATGTGTGCATATTTCGTGTCCGTGAACACTGATGAGGTCGATCGTAGTCTCGGGGGTATAAAGAGGGGGGGGGGAGAGGAGGTGCATCACCGTGTTTGAAACTGGGAATGTCATCAGATGAACACAGACGCATATGACATCAGTCTACCTGTACTTATTTTTTATTATTCAGATCAATGGAAACGGTTGGTGTATCAGAGCGACTACAATTCTCTCTAGCCTGTCAATTTCACATCCCGATCTAACGTTTAACTGTCATTTGGTCGTCGTTGTTGTTTGTATCTCTGATGTTTGAGAGTCGGTTACCGCTAGCTCTCCTGGACTTCGGTGTTAGTTAGTAATAGTCAAATGGTTTCGGTGATCATTACTGGCATCCTCCTAGACCGAAGTTTGAATCCTACCCCCCAAATTTGGTACCAGACAACAGTATCAATGCCTACCAACTCAATGCAACCTCAGCCGGAGCCGCATGTAGTTCGCAACTGACGTCATCGGTTCCATAACCGAACAGTAAGTCTTCGTGACTATGGAGTTATCCATTCCATTATTCATTGCATAGAGATATGGGACAGTAGAGTTGTGTTGGTTACAATAGGGAAGGAGGCATGAGGAATTGTTATGACGACTAATACATTCTTTGTGACTGCTTTATTTTTTTTATTACACACCACTGTGTGGTCAATAGCAGTCGGGGCGGACCCGATAGTCACGAAGACCTGCTGTTCAGTGATTGCAACCGGCTACCTGAGACCCGGGGATTGGAGTGGCGAACCAAATAGCTAGCTTAGGCGTGGTTTAGAACCGAGCGACAGAAAGGCTGCCTGTCACCAAAGTTGGCTGGCAGTGACGGGGTTCGAACATCGGACCACAGGTTCCAAAGCAAGCCGGTGACAGCGACTATATCATTAAAGTTCACTTGACTTCTTACGTTGTATTGAGTGAACGAACACAAGTTAACCGCTGTTTCTCAGGCGACTTTGAAAGGAAGTACTAAGCTAATGGATGGCAATGGTGAAGCGGTTTAGTAGCTGTCCTTGGTGTGCTTTGTACTTTATGTTTTGAGGTTTAAACCTTGCCACGGTCAGCCAACTTTGGCGGAGGACCGCTTCATTGGCGTCCGGTTCAACAGCTCGCCCAACCTATGTGGTTCACCACTCCAATGCTCTGGGGCGTCGGTTACCGGTTTTCATCAGTGAACGGTAGGTCTTCGTGACTATGAAGTTCACCCGGTCTGCTGCGTATCACACAAATATGTGTAATAAAAAATTAAAAAAACAAATATAACTCTAACATTGCAAAAACAGACACCATGCATACAACTAGTGGTAAATCATGCTTCTGGTTGGAACAAAATAAACCGATAAAGCTTTTCCTAATCACTTGGTTGGTTCCTTGCAATTTAAAAAGGTGTTTTTACTTCCATTGTTGTGTACTGGTTATCGAAATGTACAATAAGCTTTCACAAAAGGGTTCGCGGCAATACAAAGGCTGCCTTAGGAAATACAAATAACAGGAAGATGTTGCTTACTAATAATCCATACATAACAACTAACCATATATTTGTTTTATTTAAATAGCATTGGTACAGACAGGTACTTCGATACCCAAGTATGATAATTATGTATTCCGGGTTGAAGTGTGTTGTCATACGACATGGGCCTACACTGGAGGCATCAAAATTATCCGTAAGTAGGCAAGCAGAAAACTATTAGCTACACATGATGGGGAAAATAGGAGAGAACATCCACCGTTAACTGTCTTTCTCAATTCTCGGAAATCAACTATCATCTCTTCTATTGGCGTTTACCTAATCTGGTAATAAATATAGCTAATAATCCAATTGTTTGATCGTTCCTGCAGATCAGAACGGAACTACTGTACTAATTCAACGACTAACTGCACCTATAATTAGTCGAAAAATGTCGTGTGATCATTTGAATCGATTCGAACGGCATACAAACACCTTGACGATCATGGTGTAGCCATCGTTCGTCTCATCCAGCCTGGGCAACCCGATTTGTGTAGCGGAAAGTAATTTGGGCTTGGGGTCAGAGAGCCGCAGGTTGATCGTAAGGAGATTGAGACAAACGGTTAGTGGACTGATCCCACCGCACATCAGTCACACAGACCGATCGAAGTGGGGATTGAAACCAGTCTCGATCATACCGCAACTGTTCCTGCCTGTGTATGATGTATGCCGATCCCACATCAGATACACTTCGAGTCACAGGCCGAGCTGAAACTGATCGACCCTAATCGGGGTGCAAGACGGAGGGGTGGGGTGGGGTGGGGTGAGGAAATTGGTCGAATATGGCCCTACCGTGATTCACTCACAACTAAGCGAGGAAAGGAACAAGATTCACCTCCTCTCTGCACACACGTGTACATTATGTGGACCGGAACCATTGCTTTCCCGTTCATGGTTCATGCCTCGTGTTTCTCACGCTCTGATCATTCAACCTTGGGTCCTTTTCCGCCGAGGAATTTGAAGACAAATCTGTTCGGTTTGCCTCACCTTGTTTGAGGCCGGTACATGGGGATTGATTCGGGTCAGATTGGATTGTTTTTATGCCGGGATTCTCGAACTCACAGTGAGGGCACGAAGTAAGCAAGCAAGCAAGCGAGTGATCCCCTGCCTCTTATGAACAGGTGTAATCCGGTGTGAAATGTGTACGGAAATACGAACTTACAGTCAGTTAGAGTTGTTACGAGGTTAATCAGCTAACTCTTTCCAATCTTGTACTACGACAAAGAATTAAGGCACGCAATAAATCCCATTCGAATTCGAATCACCTGAATGAGAGGTAGGATGCACAAAATTATAAAAGGATTTCAACTCGGACGGTCCCAAATGTGTAGTTTATGGCTTTACAGTGACCCATGCCAGCCCACTGATAAACTCAGTGATAAGCCGTAGAAACACCTGTTGTATCAAACGCTTGCCTGACTCACGTGAGAAGCACGTGCGCTCTCACTTTCTTCTAACCCGGTGACACACCTGTTGAATAGTCAGCTGTTGTGAACAAAGGGAATGACGTTTGAAATGCTAATCGCACATTGGTCCATCCGAATTTCACGAACACCAGGCACCGTACACGGTGTATCGTATTTCGGGTGTGTAGATGTCACTCGCTGAGAGTCCAGGAAATTCCTCAAATGGGTAACCATTTACCCAAGACGTTAACAGTTCATTGTGTAACTGGGGGATAAGGACAAGGAGAGATAAGGAACGGTTGCGGTTCTGCGGTACCTTCCAGGAGTACAAAAGTGATATGCATTGCTGCGCTGAACTTGCTCTCCAGTTCTCTTAAACAAAACTGGAATAAATGTCACATAATTGACCAAGGGGACTTTCGCAGTTGAAATTTATTCATTCTTTGTTCTGCCCTGGGCATTCAGATTAGTTCTGTGGAGCACCATGTTTGAAAGTCCACCACGTAAATCAGAACGATATTTTACGAGATCAAAAACAGGTAGTTCTATGAAAATCACTCAGGGGAAGGTTGTCAGTGAATGGCTGTAACGCTTCGTTGACCGATTTTAGGAAGGTTCTCTTTTACTGAAGAATACATTTTATGTTCGCGGGTATTGCCAATTTTGAAATCTGTCCCCATTTATAAGCGTAAGTGAGCATTCAAAAATAAACGAACGGGATCAACTAGAATAAATGTCAGAATTAGACCGTTGGCATTTGCTTGCTGTATTGATTAGCACGTAGTAACAACACAGGACAGTTGAATTCCATTTCATTTGAAACTAACCGCATTGTCTGGTCGGTTTGAAGCAGAAAAATTGATTATGTAATGCGACACTTGGAATAGAAATTGTGTGCCTAGTTCGACAATACAAAAATGACATTGTCTGTTCTTCCGCAGGAAATTGAGGTTTTATTTGTTATCTGTTTTTTGTCTCTTCTTTCCATTCAATGTGTTGTTAATTCCCCACGGGAATACCGATTGTCTATCGATCTTGTCCACCGATAATCATTGAGCTACTTGAGCGACAGTCAACACTTGAAAACAGAGCTACACGATTTGAATTCAGAATTTCCCTGTTGGGTTGCTACAAATTCAAAGTCACCAGGTTCGCGATTCGAGTTCGAGTATAAGGGAGGGATATTACGTGTTGCTGATGAGTCTCAACGAAGGTGAAACTATTATCTACCGCTCCATGTTAGTCATCCCGCCATTACATCGTATATCAAAGGTATTCACGTGTGGAGCCTTACTGAACTCTCAAAGAGAAAGACCCACACTAGAAAAGCAGGTCACAGAACTTCGTGTCTACGAAATGCCGTGGGCGGTAACAGATGACTCCAAACTCTTGATTGATTATATATATATATATATATCCACAGGATTTCATTCTCAACTTATCTGAACCATACTGATTGAACTAGACTTGAACAGAGGCAAGGAATGAAATCAGTTTGTTGATTAATCAGATAATTCCTCAGTCAGCCGTCGATAGGAGTGCAGTTAAGGACCGAGCCCCGCTGCTGATTGTCACATGTATTGCAGAAATTAATAACTCATTACAGTGTGCCATAAACGAGTTCTCGGGCTAGAATCCAGTTGTTTTTAACTGACCATGGGTTCCAAAACCCCTCTATCAATCGCCTCGGCCGTCACTACGTTTTTCGGAATCTGTATCTTGGCATGCACTAATAGGACTGTGTGATACTTTGATAATCATTAGTTCGTTTGCAATAGAGATTTCACAGGTCATTTGTGTTTCCGTTTATCGCCGTCTGGGAACATCATCAAATATGGAAAGGTTTTGTTTCTTGCGTTTTCTCATATTTTGACAGTTTATGCGCAATCAGGGCTGCGTACAATACACGTAACTGATTTTAAACTTTCCCTACTCTGATAACTTATTACTTGCAGACGGGCTCAAAAAAAGTGAGCAAAAGTTGGCATTAATAAGTTACTGACCTGTGTAAGTGTAAGAGCAAATGAAACAAAAAAATAATTGCTACTTTGTCTGAATACTCCGGTGCAGCTTACAGGTATTCTAAGTAGTATCGTTATGACTGTCAGTTTGGATTAGCTTGCTCACTTGTGTGCTATAAACTTTAATGGTTGCACCTTCCCCCATCCCCAGAGTCCTTATTCATGGGGATTCACTATGTTTTGTATTTTCTAGCAACCTAGTAGTTCGGCTTCGTACAGTCACGCGCTCACTAGCAGTGAATGATAAATGAATATCAGCCCAGTCATAGGTCCTTTTTGACCTCATCTGGCCGTCACAAAACTCTGCCCAATTTCGCTATTAATCCAAAGGAATCTATACAGATATCTGTTGATTGCTTTGCATTACGATTTATGCTGTGCTCCATGATTCTCACTCATGCAACCTTGACGCATAGCTCTCCCTTCCGCTGGTTGTTTAATACTTCTCCGTTTGTCTCTCGCCCCGACACCCCCTCTCCCGCCGAACATACATCTCACCTGGGCTAAAGCGACTGAGTGCGAAGCAGACGTCGGTGCGGACAAAGTGACCGTCAAGCGTACCGAGAGCGGTTGCGCTGTCCAATTCAAGGTCTCAGATCCGTCCTCCTCAGATCAGTACGCGGTGTTCCTCCAGTCGGAGGACGGAAGCGAGGACAAGCAACTGGCGATCGCAGCCGGCATGGTGAATCAACTTCAAGGCGAAATCGAGTGTGAGTGTCTGTATTGGCTGAAAACGAATTCCTTGCTCCCATTTCTATTAACCATTTGGAATATTCATGGATGATTTTTTTTCATCGAACGTTTTCACATTTTCTGATCAATCTTGGCTGCTGTGATTACCGTATAATAAACAAGCGTTTTAATATTCTCATTGTGGAACCAAAATCGAGAAGTTCCATTGTACTTATAATTTGGGTGCAACTCCCGGTTTTCAACGACCTTTATTTGACGAATGAGATGACTTGAAGTCAGTTCGCAATAGTTAAGTGATAATGTTACAACTTAACCTCAATTGGTGTGAATTAGCTTATCACTGTAGCATGTACTGGATGAGTAGCTCAATGGAACGATTTGATTTCAGCGATGCGCAATATCGAATTTAAAATCCACACTCAGATAGGTGCATTGTTGAAAGTAATCAGCCANAAATGTATCAGCTCAGGATTTCCTACGAAATTAGGAGGTTATCATATAATTGATGCCGCATTCCGTCAGCTCATTTTACTCTTTTTTAATCACATTTGTTCTGATAGAAATATTGTTCCGGATATACGTTTTAAATGGTCATTTTGCTTGTCCGATACTTGGGCAGAAATTACACTACTTTGGTGGTAACAAAGAGGAATATTACCTGGCGAACAGTGAGACATAAATTGAGCAAGTATGATCCATTGTTATCAGCCGAACATGGTATATCAGGCGGTGGGGTAGACACATATCTATAGAGGTGTATGCTTACGTGCAAGGTTAGTGGCTGAGATATGCCATTGGATTTTGGAGATGTGGAAGGTCGCAACACTGTCAAAGGTATAGAAACATTTCAGAATGAGGAAAACGGTCACTCAAATGGCTTTCACGAGACACAACCAAAGGGGGGGGGTATGATTTGCTAACACTGATGATAGTGTGACTCAAACAAATGACTTTCAGATCAGTGTGAGGATAACCTAAATATCCTGATCTTCAACTTCAACATTTCACCGTGTTTTTTTGTTCTCTCCCTTTCTCACTCAAAAACAGTCACCTTTTGGGTCAAAGATGAAAACATTTTGCTGTTGTATGATTTGTATTCCTGTTTTTTTGGCTGCACCGTGTTGGTTTTTGAACTGCCAGCTAACCTGTTCGGTCATTCATACGAACGGGCTGTTTTTGTATGTGGAACGGACAAGCTGTGGGGGATGGACATCGGGTGTTTGTTGGTCAATTAAATAGTCTTATAAAACAGCAAATAACGATGAATCCCATTTACAGTTACTGATTTTGATTGATTGTCCTTCGGATTCCATTTTCACTCCCAATCATCAGTTTATCCCGTAAACCGGGAACTGAGTTCTGAATAATTGTCTCAGAGATTGTCATTTATATTCATAATAATAACGGGAGATCACTGTGTCAATTATCAGACAAAGAATTCCCTGTCTTGAAGGGAGAAAAGTTTAAAACCACATTCCAGATTATTGAAGGTGGATCATGAATCAGAGTCAAGTGGAAAAATACACCCCTGTTTTAAAACCCGATTATTCACCTCTTCGCCCTGATTGCTTCTGAATGTGGTTTTTACTGAGTGACCCTGAGGAATTTAGGATCATGCACATATGTGGTTTTCGAACGCGCCACTGGAGACGTTAGCGTTCTGGTTAGCGTTTGACTGGTCTCTATGTTCGATCAGGAACTTGATACAGTGTTTGGGGTGGATATATTCAGCCAATTTAACTTTTCGACTGGATTCAACCAAGGGTAAGGTCACAAAAAACATGTGAATGATCTCATCATTCCCACTTTAGCGAATCCGGTTTTGGCCGATTGTCTGTTCCAACAACCTTCAGTACTTTAGTCTGTATTGGATTACGGAATACAGTAATCATTATGCAACATACCAGAATCAGGTTAAAGCTGACATCTCTCGCGTTTACTTGCCGTATCGATTAGCACAATACCATCTGCTGTGGAAATTCTTTCCGAACACAAATAACCCCATCCCTTGTGTTCACTGTCAACTAACAATTGTCCACACACACGAGTTTATCGCATTTGAGTGAGTTAGCTCATTTGTAAGAAAACAAGATGGTCTTTGATTTATGTAACACCGAAATGCTTGAGATCCAGTTAACATTTGTTACACTCATTCATGATCCGTATCAGGGCATATTTATTGATTGAGGTCGTGACGTTTTGTCCCAGAGATGCATGACTATAATCCCCACGCCAAACTATTAGGTTATGTTTGGTGTCCTCTTATTAAGTAGGCGCTTTTAAGTAGTATCATTCGAACTTTATTTATGCAGACACCTCCAGTTGCAATAGCCTATTCCGTTGTACACATCCGCTAGGTAACCAAATTTATCCTGGTATGACTGATCTATCACTGTGTCAAATGCAATTTATGCGCCATCTCTCACAACTCTGCGATCGATCTCCAATGGCAAATTAAGCGATTTTAGTTATAAACCATTCAAACCACTCACTTTTACCTTCTAATTATTTACTCTGATCACAGCCACTGACATTTCGATGAAATTCGTCTCAGTCGATGCACAACCAGGTGCGGAAAGTAGTCAACTGAGTGCATTGGTGACAATTCACTCTAAAGTGAGTTTTCCATTTTTTTTCCAACTGAGACTTGTTCATAGTTTCTGTTGGACTCAAATATGTCACTTGGAGTTTTTAACATAGATTATCACATAGCGCCTCCGCTTTATTTCTGAATAGAAAACAATCTTGGGATTCAATCTCTCTTCCGAATACATCACTCTCTTTTGGCCCATATTCCTTGTGTCTAGAATAATCATCTTAT